>JAYJLV010060010.1:0-17718 GCA_036873485.1 Torymus texanus
ACTGATAAATTAATAAAAAATAATATATTTGACCTTGAAATTGAGACACCCATTATTAGTTGACAATTATACTGATTCGAATGCACAGCGTGTATAAAAACATCCGACACAAATATTTTAGCCGCAGGTATAGCATTTTCTACTATCAACAAAGGACGTTAAAAACATATGCGCAGCTACTAACATAATTATATATTTATTTACAATACAATTGGAAGGTTTACAATAACTTGAATGAATAAAGAGAAATGGAAATAAAATTTGACGCTTGAGAGAAGTCGAAGCTCGTTATCGAGCTTGTATATGTGCAATGCGCAATGTCTCTTTTAGTATCACATCTTTGTTTTCTTCCTATTCAGAATACAGTCACACGAGTAATACCATTTAGCAAATACTGTCTTGTTTTGTCTTACGTTTTTTTATTCGATTTATTATGTTTTCCTTCTATCCTCGCCCAGCTTGAACAACTTTGATTGAATAACAACTAAGTACTTAAGCACCCATTCCGAAAGTTTGGGTAGTTGACAAAATAGCGCATAGGGTATATTTATTTTCACAACAAAGGTTGACATCAACAGGGTAACCAAGGGCGGCAGCAGCAACAGCAGCAGCAGGCCGATCAGTGGGCATCAGGCTCTCAGGAGGAAAGCAGCGGCGAGAGACGGCGACCTGTGTCACTACACGGGCCCCGCGAGGACGTCCTTTTCGGGAGCGGCATATCCTGGAGGCCGGCTAGCTCAATCCTGGGTTACGCAGCCGAGCCCACTACACTGCAACCCCTGCGGCCGCTCCAGTTTGGGCCCGAGAAAGAACAGCCGATGACTTCTCCCGACACCGCTCCCGAGGTCGACGACGACAGGGCATTTCCGTCCTGCGCGCAGTCGCTACCTTTCGACACGAGCAGCTCCGGCATCTCTTCACCGGAGGTTGGTCTCGATTTACCTATATATACTTATTTCACTAGAGAAAGTTGGAGCGAAATATGGAAAAGCCCGTTAGACGCGCCTGGAATTTGCCAAGGAAAAGGATTGGTTAAGTCGCCACGCAGGACTAGGTACCAGTACCAGTGCCAGTGCCAGACTAATAACGTAAACGTGTATGCTGCGAGATATACGGCAATTGCGGTATTGATTTTGCACCGCAACGCGCGCGTGTGTACTGCTCCCTGCGATATTACTGCTCCTCCCTATTCGCAGGCCCCACTCTTCCTCTCTCTCTCTCTCTCTCTCTCTCCTCTCTCTTTCTCCTCTTTCTCTCTGTGCACTATAATAGTATTGCGCTCTCGCTTTTTCGCTCATTCCGTCCCTTTGCGCGCTATCACCCCTCTCGGCCGCGAGTTGCGAATTTTGTACAAGTCTTTTTAGAAGTACCTGCTGCTCCGTCCTGATTTCGCTAGGATTACATACTCCTTCACGGCGGTCTACACACATTCACAAAGCTTCCTCTTCGTCTTTCAATACCATAATAGTCCATCTGCTTTTCTGTAGGGCTTTCTATCTTTTAGGTTATAGGACATTTTATTTTTTGCATTAACTATTAATTCTTTTGTCTCAAGTCATTGCAATTTCACGATTTAATTTTATTCCTTGTGATGATAATTCTACCACTTATTCTTCCAGTCATTCACTAAAACTGGAAAAGGTTACCATCTTGATGACTGTGGTAATAAAGATGATGATCATCCAAGTTCTTCCTTGCAATGTCAAAAGCTGCCTACAAATCATGGAACTTGGTCAGTAAAGCAAGATCCATGGAATTCAAGTCTATCTGCTGGGCCCCCAGCTCATCAGATTGGATTCATGACGCACAGTGTAAGTGACATTCTATGAAATTCATCTTATTTAGAAAAGTATTATTTCAATACTCAAAACAAACAAAAGTAAACAAAAATTTGTATCCATTATAAGTGTTTGTATCTGTTTACAAATATTCATAAATATTCATTAAATATTTACTTTATTTAAAACAAAGAACCTTTGTAAACATTGATATTTTTATTTTTTAAATAATTATCAAAATCAACCACTAGTTAATTAAATTGGATAATTATGATTTAAATAATAAAAATTGATATCTGCAGATGTTATTTTCATAAAAAAAGAAAAAGTACAACATAGCAACTAAAGTATTATATTTTATTTTAAATTCAGATATATTAGAACACTGTTACTGAAGAAGTAAACATGAATAATATGGAAAAAGATTTATTATTGTAAACAAATATATTTTTTTGTAGGACTCAATGAGTGCAATGAGTTTCTCATCTGAAGCTGAAATGAATTCTTCCAGTATGCAAGGCCAGCGCCGCCTAGGTGCTAAAATGGATGTTGTTTACAGTCTTTTAAATATGCTAGGCAGTACAGAGGGCCGTGAGGACATGAGTGCAACTTTTTTATCAATGAGTAATTCAGTAGAGAGTTGCATTGTTATGAGAGAATCTGGCTGCTTACCACTTTTAATTCAATTGATACATGCACCAGGACAAGATTCAGAAACTCGAGAACGTGCTTCTCGAGCACTATACAATATTGTTCATGCACGTGCAGATGAAAAATCAAGCAGGCGTGAAGTCCGTGTTCTTCGACTACTTGAACAACTAAGAGATTATTGTCAATCTTTAAGAACTTCACTTGATTCCATGAAAACTCTAGATGATGCAGAAAGGCATCCAGGTGCAACTATTGCTGCATTGATGAAATTATCATTTGATGAAGCACATCGCCATGCCATGTGCCAATTAGGTGGGTTACATGCAGTTGCTGAGCTTATTGAAACAGATCATGTTGCCCATGGAAGCAATAGTGAGGATCCAAATTGTATAACTTTAAGACGATATGCTGGAATGGCTTTAACAAATCTCACTTTTGGAGACAGCAATAATAAAGCTCTTCTTTGTTCTTTTCACGAATTTATGAAAGCTTTGGTACGTACATAAATGTATAAATCACGAGGTTTTTTTTTAGTAAAATTTAGGTTTTTGCTATTCATTGTATAAATAAATGAGTATGTGTATGTGAAAAAATATATTATGCATATATATCTAATAAAATATTTTTATGTAAACAATAATATTCTTATGTAATATTTTGATAGATTTTACAACTCAAAAGTTCCAGTGATGACTTAAGACAAGTAACAGCCAGTGTCTTGCGTAATTTATCTTGGAGAGCAGATCGTAGCAGTAAACAAACTTTACGGGAAGTAGGTGCAGTTGTTGGTTTGATGAAAGCAGCAATGGAAGGTCGAAAGGAATCCACTTTGAAATCTATTCTCTCTGCTCTGTGGAATCTTTCAGCTCACTGCAGTACAAATAAAACTGAAATTTGTGCTGTTGAAGGAGCATTGGCATTTCTTGTTGATATGCTAAATTATAACGCTCCATCCAAAACTTTAGCAATTGTCGAAAATGCTGGTGGGATTTTAAGAAATGTTTCCAGCCATATTGCTATTAGAGATGATTATCGAGCAATCGTACGGGAACGTGGCTGTTTACAAGTCAGTAGCTTAAAAATTTTCTTTATTAGTTTAATCAAATCTCGAAAACCTATAATATCAATTGATGATTGGCTTATCATTCTGTTTAGGTCTTACTACGGCAATTAAGATCACCAAGTCTCACAGTGGTGAGTAATGCTTGTGGAGCTCTTTGGAATCTATCTGCACGATGTCCACATGATCAAAAGCTGCTTTGGGATCTTGGAGCTGTACCAATGTTAAGAAGTCTTATTCATTCCAAGCATAAAATGATATCAATGGGCTCTAGTGCTGCATTAAAGAATCTTCTCACTGCTCGTCCAAATGGCAGTAATATAGTGCATTTAGATTCTACTGCAAGAGGACTTGGTCTTCCCACATTACCGAGTTTGATGGCGCGAAGGTAATATTGTTAATATTTTTTATAACTATGTATTTACATTGTCAATTAAGCTATAATATTTAAAAGTATTAATTAATGATAATAAACGTATGACTGACTTTTAGACAAAAAGCTCTTGAGCAAGAGATTGATCAAAATTTAGCAGAAACATGTGATAATATTGAACCGAGCACGTCACCCGTAAATAAAGAAGACAAATTCTCTTTAAAAATCGATCAAAGTTTTCTCGACAATTCTACTAGAAATGGCAAACCTCTTGTTCAACCTCAACTTCATTCACCAATCGCAAATCATCCGGGTCCTTCTGGATTAAAATATAACGGTTTTCCTCGCAGCGAAAGCAGAGAATCTATGCGTTCAGTGACTAGTACACATTCCGATACAATTTTTGAAAAAGTCAACCGCCAAACGCGTAATGGAATGTCACCTTTAGAGCTTCAAATAAAACGTCAATCTGCGTCGTTACATTCGGCAGTTAATTTCGACTCTGAAAATTCAAATGATGGAAATTCGAAAGGTGATCTCGTAAATAAATTAATGTATGCATTTAATTTTAACATTATTTGTAGCCATTGGAAATAATTAAAATTTGTTATAGGATTAATGGACAAGAAGTATACATTACGTTACATGAACGTGATTCCAGAACGCTTAAAACCTGGGGAGCCTCTACCAGATTTACGAGCTTGTAAAAATAGCGCTTCTACAATATCGTGGGCTACTGCACCTAATCAAGAAGCAGCTTGTTCCAAAGGTTCATTGCATTTATCAGTTGAAGACAACCTTTCAATGTCAACTTCCTGTGATTCATCAAATCCAAAAGTAAATCTAGATTCTCATTCAAATTCTTGCAATTTTTCAAGAGCAAAATCGACATCTCCCTTTAACGATGTTTCAAATTACAACTTCCCATTAAAAAATATTGTAAATGCTATGTCTCCTATGGAAGATCCATTTAACGAATATGCCGAGACTGACTTAGATCAACCAACTGATTATAGTATCAGATATGCAGAACATACATCAGATGATGATAAGCAAAGTTCTGCTTATTTTACTGGTACTGAGCACGAACAAGATACCGTTAAAACTTATTGCACTGAAGGAACTCCATACCAGGGTTCTCTCAATTCATCCAGAGCTTCTTCTGCTTCAGATTTACGTGACGAAAATAAATTGAAGGCTCAAGTGAAAAAAATATCTACCCAAAGAATTGCACCTGGTGATTTAAAGCACTTAAAGTCAAACGCTAATATAGACCAGGATGTACATTGTATGACACAAGTCAAAGTTAGTTCTACAGCGGATTCACTTCCTTCAATGGTTTCTGGTAAGATGTTAATCATAATAACGATTTATTTCATATACCAGAAATTTAAATATTCATTTTTCAATGTGGTTCATCAGAGAGTTCAACATTGGAAGCGGGTAGATCACTGGAAAGTGATAGTGCTATTTTTGGAAGTGATGATAAATTTGAGGAAAGTTCTGGTGTGCCCAGTTTTAATTCATTAATTGATGATGAGTCTAAATTAGTAAATAATACAAAGAAAAAACATAATTTGCGATATGATGTCAAAAAAGAAAGTTTTCAGGAATCAATGGATAATTTTAATGACAGGCTTGCAGCAGATTATACCTGGAGTGATCTGTGAGTAGATTAAAAAATTTTTATCAGTATAGAATAAATATCTTGTTTTTATCATTCTCAAAATATTTTGAAACTTATTGTAAGATACAATTTTTAAATTTAAATTCTATTTAAGGCACAAGCAACAACACAGACAAAATAATTTTGACCCAGATTTACATTCTCAGAATAATCTTGTTAGATATCAAACGAACACATGCTTAAACGACATTGAAATTCAAGATCTCAATGAGGACGAAATATTAGGCAATCACGTAAGTTTCACTATTCTAATACTATAAAGATTAATAATCATTTACTTATTACAAATTCACGTACTTGATGAGATGTGAACATTATTTTCTTTAATTCTTGATATAGGCTCCTTTGACATCATTAGAATCTGTTGATAATCAGCAATTTCAAGATGATGAAGATTGCAGTGAAATTACTTATACTAATAATGATTACTATACAGTTCAAGAAACTTATACTGTTGACAAATATGGTAAAACAGAAGAACAAAAACTATTTATAAACGACGACTGCAGTGTATCTCAACAATGCTCTTCTACTCTTAGTTATATGTCTCTTGACGATAAAGATTGCCGTTTTAATGTTTTACGAAACGAAAATGAATTAATAGAAAATGCAACTAACAATTTGCAAAATCATTTTACTTTGAATTCGGAAAATTGCAAATCTTTTGATTCGATTGAAAAATCAGAACAGGTACTTCTAAAATTATGTATTATTTCAGAGGTTAAACAATCTGAAATTTTCTTATCTACTGATATAAATGGCACTTCTCAACAGTTTATTAGTGAAGACATTACCGACACATCAAGAAAAACCGATGTCTGCACTAACAAAAATAATATTTTGCTAACTGTAAGTATTCTTTATAAAAAATTTATTTTAAATTTCATTACTTTATATTTAATATAGGATTGAATTTAAAAATTTAATGTTTGTACATCTATGTTGCTTTTATATTCTTATAGAATTATTGTTTTTGTATTACATTTGGTAGTTAAAAAAATTTCGTTTTTAATTATTATAATAATTTTAAATTAATTTAATTTAACTATATAGCGAGAAATAAAAGGTAAAAATCAAGAAGAGTACAGAAGACAACGAGATCCTGATGCAATGATTGCTTCACTTGATCGATTAACTGCTACATTAGTTCAACAAACAGAAGCAATACGTGAGCGAGATTCAAGTACAATGAAAGCAAGTTTGTTAAGTGATACATGGAATGAAGATTCACCAAATGAGGTTTCTTTTCCTAGTATTAGTGTTAGCGCTCCTCTAGTTTCGTCATTTAAAAGTGATATTCAAGATGATCAGCTCGCTAACGAACATTGTAACAGTATTCCAAATTCAATGACAGAATCTAAAATCATTGAGATAGAAGCTATAAAACTGGCAGAAGCTGTTAGTGCTGAAGCAAATCTAATTAGTTTAACATCTATTGATCTCGATGCTATAAATCCTCCTTCGACAATGGGTAGTCTCTTATCTCTCACTGCAAGTATTGGAGGCACTATGGATAACGGCGACAACTTAGCGGGTAATATTGTTATTCATCGTTAAGTAATATCATGCAACATATAACTTAAAAAAAATTTAAGTAACCACAATTTTTGTTTATGTCTTTGCAGAAAGAAGCCGTTGCAATTCAACTTCTCTTCCATCAATGCAATCGTCTACTTGCAGAAAAAAATCTCTACCTATCGGTTGGATCGCTCGTCGAGTTCTAAATCACGGACAAAATCGCACAGGTAGCTTGGAAAATCTGCTGAATGAATGCAATAACGGTAATCATTCACAACTAGAAAATGTAAAACCACCATCTATAATGGATGAACTACTGGACGCTGGCGACATGGAAAATAGCATGTTAAGCGTAGCTAGTATAACTTCTGAAATTGCAGAAAGTAAGGATAATGATTCCAATAGTTTGACCAGTAGCGACGTTGTTTTTGATTTTATAAAACCAGTTGCAAATGTTTTGTCTATAGCATGCATAAGGTAAAATAAATGATCTTTTTCACTACAATTCTTTCATAACACGTAAAATAAAATAAGACTTATTTTGAATTAGAAATGCTGAAGCTATGCAGGGGAGTGCAAATAACAGCTTAAGTGAATGTTTAGATAACATTAATCCTCCTTCGTTGTTTAATGAAGTCAGTGAAATGGATGAATCTACCATGGATGTAAATATAAATTGTGGTGATACTTTGTGTATTGATGCTGAATTATACAGCGAGGAGACAACTCACTGTGCATTTGACGAAAGAATAGAAGAAATAGCAAATGATACAGATGAAGCCATCACACCTCTGTCCAGTGAACACTGCAGTTCTGTTGAATCAACACCTAAAAAGCGACTTTATGAAAATCATTCAGGTACGATCTATTTTATATTAATTTAAATTATAAGCGGGGATTGATCGTTCTAACATACGAGTAGTAATTCATTATTCTATTAACGCTTAGAAACCTTATGAGCAGGTATCCTAATAACGACTTTTCGGACTAGAGGACAATTAATTACCAGTACCATGTTTATATTTCGATTCTCCCCTTATCTTTTGATTTATTTTCTCAAATGTAATACACAATTTTTAGTTTAGTTCTAATTTAAAAAGAAAAAATAGCAGTTTTACAACTTTAGAGCAAAAAATTATCAAAATATACAATTTGTACAATAAAAAATTTTATTAATATCCAGTAAATTAATTTTAACAGGACATCTTACTCCGAAACAAAAGCGGCAACAGACTAAGGAAAGATATAAAACGTATACTATAGCTGCGGAAAGAGTTAGAAAAGAACAGGAAGATCGCAAAAAACAAGAGCAAAGTAAGAGTGATATCTCAAAGAATTTAGAAGATAAACCTTCACCTGCTGTAAGACTTACACCAAAACAGCGAAGACAAGAAGATAGAGCGAGGTTTCAAACTCAAGTGCTTGAAAGTCCTATTCTTTCTAAGATTAGTAATAATGATTGTTCAGAAAATGAGGACAAGAAAATTTCAAATATTGAGAAGGGTAATGTTCAATCTATTGGAAAAACTGGAATTCCCATGTTAAGAAAATATACCTGCACTAAAACTTTTAAAACTAATCAAAGTATCAACCAAGAAAATAAAGAAAGTCTAAGTACAAAGACTTTGAACGAAGATACTGCTTCTTTTGAAAGCTACGAAAATGATAGATTATATTGTGCTTCTTCTAGTGAAATACGGACTGTGGAAAAAAATACAAATAATTATTTGAATTATGAAAAAAGTCAGGCAAACGAAGATATTTTTTTGAAACACGGCAGTGATAGTTTAAGCCACGGTGAATTTAAAATGGAAAATCCTACACAAAATTTGAAGAACAAAGTTTCGGACGATTTTAATTACGCCAATGATGATCACGTATCCAAAATAGCTTCGACTTGCGATGAAACTGCAGATCAATTTATAATGGATGGTGATAGGGAGGTTGATGATGAATCTGAATCAGAAAGCGAAAATGATTCTGAAAAAGAAGAAGCACAAAAAGTAATAAGGCCTCGTATTGTAAAACCGGGTACACTTTCTAGAGAATTAAGTGTTGAGTCAAATACTAACGATAAACCTGAATCGGAAATACCGAAATCTATTCGCGGCCGAAGAAAGCCGCTATACTCAACGCCGAATACTAGAAAGTCCACTCCTCAATCTTCACCTTTAAAACAGGTAGCACTTGTTAGTCGCAGCAATACGTCACCAATTGTACGACCGACGAGAGCTATGACTCTTAGACAAAATAATAGTATTCAAAAGACGAAAAGTACATCTAAAATGAGTGGAAACAATAATGGAATTTCAGAAAAACGAATTCCGAATGTGAATAATATGCCAAAACGAAGTTCAATTCCTCAGAAAATGCCCACCTTCACAAGGCGTGTAAGTACACCCAATGCGTCTAACGAAATCGCTGCTCAAAAAGTAGAAACGCCTATTAAACCACTAGAAAGACAAGGGACTTTTACCAAAGATGAACCTGAAATGGAAAATGCTCCAATGGTTATGCCTATGTCACCTTGTAAATCGAACTTTGTTAAATCTACAAATATAAGTGAGTATTTAAAATTAATTCGCGAAGTGCTACTAATAGTAGTTATCTTGATAAAATTTAATGGAATGTTTAAAATCATTCTATTGGAAAATGGATGGTACAAAAAGAGTGTTAAAGATCTTGATGATTTTTTATACGAAGTAGATGCATCTAGTGTTATAATTTTTATTCCTACTTCGGACGTTTATTGGGTTTCGGGAGGAATTAGATCTGTAAGTAATCCGAAAGGTCAACACAAAGAAAAAAAAGACAAAACCCAAGTACTTTGTTCTTTTTTTCGTCATCCATTATCCATTGGCGGTATTCTTGCAAACTTAAAATGAATGTTAAACTTTTATAACGATTACTAATCGATTAAAATTATTTTACGCATTATCTATCTTATTTGATTAAAATAATTAAGTTTACTATAAAAAACCAGAGGGATTTCTATAGATATATGTATGTTTTTATTAAATTTGGTTTCTAAGACTGTTTTATTTCATATAATTTTTCAGGTAGTAAGACATCGCCGAAAACCTCGCCCATTCACGGTAAATCAAAAATTTCTTTGCGGACACCACAGCGACCCACTACATCAAAATTGACGAAAACAACAAGTGTTGAAAGAATTGCTACCCCAACAGGAATTCCGACAATAGCCAAGCGTTCGTCAACAAATTTATGTGGTTCAGTAATAAAGTCGTCTTCTAACTATCAAATTTCTCCTAATAATGAAAGTGGCATTCCTCGAAAAATTTCACTTAATCATAGATCTAACAGCAATTCCAGTATCGTTTCCAACGTTTCAGCACACGGTGCTCGTAAGATGGTGAAAGAAACTACGAGTAAAATTGCTAGTTTATGGAAAAAAGTCGAAGAAAACAAAAATAAACAGCGATATGAAAAATTAGACACACGTCAATGGATTACACCAAATCGCACATCTACTCAAGTCGGTTCCCCAAGTGAAAACGAGGAACAAACTTGCAGATTATTAAGGAGTTCTACATTCGAGGGTGTTACCAATGGCTCAAGTGACTCAAGTCAAAACTGATACCTGTTACATGAAAAGGGGCAACCATATAAAGCCAAATAGTTCATTATTATGAACTTTACTTTAAGTTATTTAATTTCTTGTTATGAAAGCGAATTTAGTTACTACTGACCCAAATATTTTATTTATGCGACTGGGTTATATGTCTCTTTCTTAATCACAAACTGGTATTCTGTTTACTGTTAAACAGTGATTAATAGAATTATTTACTCCAAAGTATTATCTTAATAATAACTATTTAAAAATTCAGAAAATGTCTTTGAAGATAAAATAAAATCTCATATTTTTAATTTATTTATTATATTTTGGTGATTTTTGAGATTTTTTTTTCACTTTTGAAATAATAATTAAATAATCTCTATAAACGTACTGGAGTATATATATATATATATATACCTTATTAAACTAAAATAATTAATTGGTTTTATTTTGAAAATAGTCATATGAAATGAACTTCTTAATTTTATTCTTTTAATAACTAAAAGATAATGAAACGTTTAAAAAAACCAAAAACTTGAATATGTGGAGGATCTGGATCGTATATTAAACTCTGTATATAAGCGACTCGTTAAATTAACTCCGGAGAAGTCAAATAGATTGTCGAACTAACAGATGCGACATCTATTATTTATAAACTCTGTATATAAAAATGATGAAAATACTTGTAGAGATAGAAGTTTAGTAATTAATGTTAAAGCAATTGCATGTTCAGCTTGCAATATCTTATTGTACATCCAAGAATTAGTTGGAAAAAAGAATTTTCTTTAGTACGTGCGCGTTAGTGCCCATACAATGATCTTATTTCTTTATTTGCTATATTCTCTTTGTATGAGTTTTGATCAATTATACTTATATGAGAAAGACTTTTGTTATCCACATCTTACTTTTTTAAGACTGATAGTTTGCGTAACCATATAAAAAATGAAAGTCATCATCTAAACAATTGGATTCTATATTTTTTTTTAACAATTTTCATAAAAACAGATTTATAAAATATATAGCTAACATAAGCATATACTCATAACAATCGAAACTATTAAATATGCAGTTAAAACGATTACTTTGTAAAGAAACTTAACTTTTGTTTCTAGTCCATTTTCTTTAAGATTATTAAGAAGATGTGATGAATTAGTATTCATAAAAGAATATGCTTTATATCGTCAATACCGAGAAAATCTTTGTTAGACTTACTTAGTGACCAAATTGCGCAAATCACAGGTGGTTCAACTGAAGCTTTATATATGTATTTATTTATTTACGTTATTATTCAATGTAGTCTATTTTAAAAATCTAATATCCAATCTGTGATGCCATTGTTACATATATTTATGATTGTATAATTAAATTCCTTAATATTGTCAGCTTTCCTTCTGTTTAAATATCTTGTATACTTTAAGGAAGGAATCGTTTGGCTTATTAAGAAAATGAATTGATATATTTTTTTTACTTATTTCTATAATTAAGTTAACTGTTACATTTTTTTATTGTATTTTATCCCTGCATCCAGTTCGAATTAACAAAAGTTAATTCTTCCAACTTGGAATACATTCAGGGTTGTCAGTTTTCTATTAATTTCTTTTCGAATATTTTAAAGCCAATTTGGTCCGCGTACAAGATAGATTTTCTGTATGATTAGTTTGTAATTTCATCTTTTTTACCTAGTTAAATCTATAAAAAAAGCTTTCTCTGTAGACATTAAGTTTAATCTATATTTTTCACATCTGTATATTATGATCAATCAAAGTAAAATAAAATTTGTAGCTAATTATAACTGTTTCTTATTTAGCCTGAATACATACAAATATTTTTATGAAAAAAAAAAATTTATTTTTAATATCAAAATTTACATATTTACAAGTAAAAAATTATTCTGGGTGTTCATATAAGTTAACAGCCTTATCTTCAGCAACAGATACTAGTAGATTATTTTTCGATGGATGATATTTAACACCCAATACCTACAAAAGTATTTTGAATATTAATTAAAATTTCATTTATGTATAAAAAACAACATTTCAAATACCTGATCAGAATGTTCATGAAACGTATGTAAACATTGTCTATGAGACAGTTCCCACACTTTAACAGTATGATCAGAACTACTGGAAGCAAATTTTTTACCATCAGGGGCAAATGTAACTCCAAGAACCCAAGAAGCATGTCCCGACATTGTTCCAGCGACATTAGCATCTTTTCTATAGACAATATAGAAATAGTTAATAAACAAAAAGAAATATATTACATATTAAAAGTAATAATTTTCTATAAATATCAATAATGAAATTTTTTATGAAAAATGGAACTAAAAAGTTTATTTTGAATTCTATACTAACATGTCATAAAGTTTCATATGACTATCATCACTGGCAGTCAACAATAGTTGAGAATCAGGTGAAAAACATAGAGATCGAATAGGCATGGCATGTCCTATAAAATATAAAAGAAAATTATGTTCTTTTATAAACTTTAAGTAAATAATAAAAATAAACTTCTTACCTTCTAATGTTTGTAATACTTTTCCATATGCTACATCAAAAATGTTTATAATACCATCTATAGCTCCACTTGCTATATATTTACCATCTGGACTCTAAAAGCAGTGATAATTATTAATAAAAATTCAAATAAAAAAAAAAGGTAAGGGATACCGGTATCTGTGTATAATTGTATACACACCGATATAATCTTTTTCATTATTTTTAATTTTTAAGTTTTATTAATTATTTCAGTTGTCTGCTGCATTTAAGCTCACCATGAAAATTCAATGGTTATGATAAATTTTAATTAAACTAAAAAATGAATCAAAATAATGAAAAATTTAATATAAAAATTGATAATGAGCTGCAATATCCTTTGAAATTTATTTCCTTACGTAAGCAACACTGAGTGTAAATCTTCCACCTCTGGTATCTAAAACTTGTTCTTGTTTTCCATTTTCTGCACTATATAAATGTATTTTACCAGCATGACTACCAGAGACAATATATTTATCATCTGGAGAAAAACAGACTGACCATATATCAACAGGACCAACTTCTATACCATAAATTTTCTCTCCTGATTCTAAATCCCATACCCTCAAACTTGAATCCAAAGAACTTGATGCACATCCTAAACATAATTTATTACTAAATTTCATTGCACAAATAAAGTAATCATTTTTATATTGTGAATTTTATATTTTCTAAAGTATTTTAGATATATTTAATAAATAAATAAGTAGGAAAACGATTTATACACAGTATAATCAACGATAGTATTCTTACTTGATCCATCAGAGTTTACTGCTACTGATACTACTCCTAACGAATGACCAGTGAGCTTATGTTTAAGGCTTAAACTTTTGTCTGTATATTCCCAAACTTTTACAGTATCATCAACGGAACCAGTTATAACATATTCACTTGTATTGTCATCATTTGATCGCATTGAATCTCTACCAAATAATTATAACTTATAGAAAATGAAATGTTCAATAATGAAATTTCAAATAACTAATTTACCGAGAATCTTCATTATCGAGTTGCATTGTATCCTTCTTCTTCTTTGGACATCCCCAAGCACATGACCAAATACTATCCTCATGGGCATTTTCAGTTTTGTGTATTAAGGAATACTAAAAACATTTATTCAATTTATAGATTACCAACACATATATTTGTAGGCTATATTCTGTGCATAAAAAAATTTTATATTTCATATGAAAAAAGAATAGATAAACATTTACCATTATTGAAAATAACTTTACTTTCTTTAGAGTTGTTTAGATCTACTTTATAGAATCCAGAAGCGCGGTCGCGCTTCGAAGGCAAGTTTTTTTATTATTCTTTAAAACAGTTGATTTTCGGTCGTATATTTTCAGACCGCGTAATTCATTTGTTCATTGTATTTGTGTTAAACGCACTGTACACTGTACACATATCTCAAATTTACCATATAGATTACATGAACTTATTTAATCCTATAGGATGTCTTTTAGATAACTAAAAATGTCTCTATATTCGCCGGGAATCTGAGATTATATTATAGGTTACAATTCGCCTTGTTAATGGATAGGGAACACCTGTCTTAGCATAGTGGGGGTAGATACGGAGAGAGGAGAGCAGAGCGGGAGAGCGCACGCTCCCGGACAGTCACCGACTCGTGTACAGAGTGCACGTAATAATAAAGTATATATTTTTTCTACCTTTATAAGGAAGAAAAAAAATATATTTTTTCTAGCCCTCGTTCTTATCACTCTCTGAACCTGCCCATTCACAGCAGTCCTTCGCAGTGGAGCGAGTCACCGGGCAAGCTGCAGCCCGCATTCTCCACATTGGTGACCCCGACGTGATCGAATCACAAGGACTTGGAGGCAGGGGGAAGTGCGACGACTTCGCCACACGTCACGCTCGAGAGTCGGGAAAATCCTTGGCAGCGATAGCATCATCGCCGTTCAACCAGGAGGGCGGCAACTGCGAGGGAGTAAAGCGTGCACTCTGCATGCACTCGGCAGGCGCACACGACTCTCCTCGCCACTCCTCAACGTGGTGCAACTGCGCACGTCGCACGCTCTTCAACCAGCGCAGTAGCATCGTCGGCGAAACTCCCTGGGTTGGATTTTGCATGAAGCCATCGACACCGGCGCCTTTTCATGGTAGCCCAGGGAGTCGCCGCAACGATAACGCAGCGGGTACCTTCATCAGCGCACCAGGTATCTCGGCGCTTAAGGGGGGATCCTGTTTTAGGAGGCTCAAAAAATCGATTTTTTTTATTGCTTAAATCTATTCCTATAATATATCTAAGAATATGTATGTAAAGTTATATAGACCAATTCGCAGTATTTTCGAAGATACAGCACTAAACGCGGTGGGGCGCCGAGCAGATATACGACCGCTCGGGCAACTGGAGCGCGCGCCTCGATCTAATAACTTCGATCTCGTACCTGGAAAGGTTCAACGACCGTTCGAAACAAAAAAAAAATATATATATATGTATATATTCCTTTTTGTGTACATCCTTGTGAAAAGCTGTTTCTAGTCAACGGTTAGTTTTGCTCTGAGCTTTGTCGAGTGCACATCATCGCTACAGCATCATGTCAAGTTATCCCAAAGGAGAAAAAACGATCAGTGATCGTTCTGCAAGCCACGAAAACGCAGATTCCACGGGAATCGATTTACAAGTGGAACAGCTGACGATGAAGAGTGCAACACAAGTAGTAGTGAGAAGAAATTAGCCACCGCAAGTACCGAGAATATAATTGTATGTCCATAGGTCACTGTTACCGCATAATTGAATTTCTGACAGTGTTTCTTCCAATTTCTGACATAGTAATATGCAGGATCTTGTAAACAAAATATAACATTTGCAGAGAGCGGACATTGAGGCTTGGGTTTTAAAATTGTGCTATCGTGTAGGTGCGGTCGACGTGAAATAAATTCAGGACCGTTAATAAACACCGGTTTCGAAATAAATAGACGAATTGTGTTTGTTATGAGGCTTCTTGGTGTTGGATGAGAAGGCATCAATGTGTTTTGTGGACTTATCGACATTTGCCAAGGTTTGGAAAAATCTACATACGATAAAATAGTGCAGCATTTATACTCAGCGTCGAAATCAATGTTTGAAAGTGTCTGTAAAAAAGCTATTAAAGAAGAACAAGAAAAAAATGTAGAAAATGAGAGAAGTGCAAATTGTTTGAAAGTTTCCGGCGATTGATCGTGGAAAAAACGTGGCTTCACTTCATTGGTCGGAGTAACAACTCTAATTGCATATTACTCTGGCAAAGTAGTTGGACTTATCGTAAAAAGTTCATACTGTCATTCATGTGCCTTAAAAAAAGCACATTAGACAGCAACGTATTTCAAGAATGGTATGAAGGTCATCAAGAATCATGCTCCTCCAATCACGAAGGTTCAGCAGGGAAGATGGAGGTAGATACAATAATAGAAATGTTTATGAGATCTGTTGAAAAATTCGGAGTAAAATATACAAATTATATCGGCGACGGTGATTAGAAAACTTTTGCTGGTATTCTCAAAATGAATCCTTACTCGACTCCGAAATAAAAGGAAAAGAGAAGCTCGGAGGCAAAAAGCGGCTGACCGAGAGCATTATTAAAAAGCTGATGATTTATTATGGTTTGGCAATCAGGAAAAATATTAATTCCGTCGAAAATATGAAAAAAGCTGTAATGGAAACGCTGGATCATTATTGTTCGACCGTTCTCTTGCGTCTTTCAAGCATCCTGATCGATTGATTGACGAAAATGTGGAGGAACATATTCGTCCTATCTACGAATAGCTCTCAAATGATGAACTTTTGACGCGATGTTTTCGCGGACACACGCATAATTCAAACGAATCCTTCAATTCCACTGTCTGGTCAAAAAATCGTCGAAATTGCTGCATACATGGCTGCAGGAATGTTCAACGAAGGACAGTTTCATGTACTCAGTTTTATGTACCATGCAGTTATCGACGCACAACGGATTGAGAGGGAAAATCGGTATGCGTCTTTTTCCAGCAAGGAAGCTCGAACGACCCGTAGACTCGAGCAATTACAAGTTGCTGAGGTGTACTCGCGAGCACTTACAGTCACAAAAACCTCGGCTAAATGAAAATTGCGTTAATGTTCGTTTCAAACAAAAAGGTCTGGTAGTAAACGCATTCTTTAGAAGCGTGAGCAATGCACTCATTCATTTTCGCTCGCATGCAATGCAAATCTGAGGTTAGGTTTTTTGAACTATAGTTACACGCTTTCGTGCGTGTATTCAGTCGAGCATTCACACAAACACACGCGTTCCTCCTGCGAAACCGAATCAGTTGCACCTGCCTTAGGGAATTAAACATTGTTACACGCCTGCGTGCGTGCAACTTAGTCGCGTATCTCTGTACCCTATTGAAAAATAGGACGTCCCATTCGGACGTCCTACTGTGACGTACCATTGGGATGTCTTATTGGGATGTCCAAATTTGGGACCTTTTGGGACGTCCTATTGGGACGTCCCATTATATTAGGACGTCACATATAAAGTAAAATAAAACATACATTCATATTTTTCATTGAATTTCT
>JAYJLV010060031.1:0-17717 GCA_036873485.1 Torymus texanus
TGTGTGTGTGTAATACGACTTTTACCAACAATCGTGTATATATATAAACACGCTACTATAAAATCTGGACTCTTTGCGGTCATCACGTGAAAACTGTAAATACGTAAAGTCATCGTGCTTTATGTCGCATCATCTTCATTGAATAATGCATTTTGATATTTTTAAACCGGAATATATTCGTACATTTGAATATACGTACACGACGACGACGAAACTTCGCATTTTCCTCTTGTAACCCCGGTGTGTGGGACCGAAACGGAAAAAGGAAAGAAAAAAAAAAATCTATGTTTATTTACGTAATATGCAAGCGTCGCAGTTGCCTCCGCATCTCGCGGCGCAAATGCATACGTGACAAAAGTCCGATCTCGTTCTGAAATATTTTCAAACCGATATAAAGCGCAGTTCGCGAACAAAAATTTTCATTGACCATTATGTATATTGAACGAGGGAAATTCGTCGTTGTACTTCAACAACTCTATGTATTCGCGATAATTTGACGTTGCACTTACACCAAGACGAAAAAGTAAACCGGAACCCGCGAGAGAAAGAAAAAAAAATAATAAAAGTGTTAAAAAAAAAGTATAGAAATCCTTTCCCCTGATCGCGTTGCTGCACGCGACCAGTGGAAAAGATGTACGCGCGCTTTTAGAATGCCCACGAACTGCGCGCGTGCTTTGGTACACGAGAGCACACGAAAATCTGGCAGACGAGGCACATTCTTAATCGTAATATTGTTTAAACGAAAATAAAACGCTCGCCTTTCTATGCGCGTGTCTCTCGACAAGCAACGCGCGCGCGGGCATCAGCCAGTAGTAGTATTAGTGTCGTCGCGGTTAGTATATATATTACACGCGGAGAGGAATACTGCAAGTAAATAACCGTAGCTGTAGCTTTTGTCTTCCTCTTCTTTTTTTCCATGACAGGACTTAGGTCCAACCGCGACGACACGCTTCGTTTTTCTGTACATATAATTCTTCCGCGACATGGCGCAATGCCGAATTATCATTATTATTATTATTAACATTATACTTATCTTCACTACTACTACTACTACTACTACTTACTACTACTACCACTACTACCCGTTTGTTTAGTATTTTTAGTCTGTAAACTCTTTTTACGTATATATACGTATGTAATACGCGTGTATGCGTGCGGATTTCATTTTTGTACATACGTTATATGCGCGCGAAACGAATGTTCTAATATAAGGAATTATGTACTTGTATATGTGTGTGTGTATATATATATACACACACACACACACACACACACAAATGTATGAATGGCAGTGATTGCACGCGGGGAAGTACGTTAGCTATATATGTATACAAGTGCCGCGGTGAATCTGGGACCGATATATCGTCTTTTCCGATGTGTAACACGATGAATTAGCTTAAGTGGTCTGGTAAATGGTCGGGCGCACTAGTCAGTCAGCCGTGAGATCAGGATAAAAGCCAAAAAGCGCGTACTTAAATGATATAGCGACGAGTGGTTATATAAAAGCCGTGTAACTTTTAAGAAGATACTCCTTGTTGTTAATTGTTCTTAATTATTTTCAAATGATTATCGCATCGCGCATGCGTTATATATATATTTATTGGTGCCATCTCGCTCGTGTATTATACGCGTGGCGTCGATGCGTGAATGTTTATAATACGTAATAGACTCGTACCCATCATCCACATTGTTGTACATTACTATACTCTGTAATAGAGAACCGCGAAACAGTTTCGAGACTATATTTATTAAATGAAATACCACATGTCGTTATAATAGTAACCGCATTAGTCAGCACAGCTAAGTAATAAATGTCACATATGTAAATAAAAAGTAGACAATATATATGTAGCTACCAAGCGATACTTTGGACATTATATACGAGAACCGAGAACGAAGCTTTTAAAATATACTTGTCGAAACACATACATACTTGCTACGATATTTTCCGCCAACATCACAGCCAGCAAAGTGATTTGTAACATTAACAAATATCCTGTCAGAATATAACGCCACTTGCCGCGTTTAACTCGTACTGTAAGATTTCCCTCCAAATCTAATTTTGGCCTTGACAACTCTATTTCACATCGTATATAGCAGCTAGTTTGAAAAGTATAAGTATCCAGGCATACATGATATTATACGTATTTATCATTACGTAGAAAAGTGAAATGTTAATAGACTTGCGGTACCATAAATAGAGGCCAAAATTCATGTTTGACAGTGGCAATCGTTTGCTCAGTTTCTTCTTCGTTCTCGGTGCTCCTTGACGAACGACAATCATCCTGGATTCTCGTCGCTGCCACGTAAGCTCGCCAGCTTGTATACTTCCCACTGTGCAATCGCAACCAGCGAGATAGAACGAGGACATTGATCCACATGAGAGAAAAGTCGGGGCTTTGCCGCATCGTTGTATACATGTATATCAATGTATAGCCGAATAACATTTTTTCTTTTGCGCGCTGTTCGTTCTAAAATTATACACAGCAACCTACACTCATCAAATGTATAACGAATTTCTCGTCGATGAAAAAAGAAAAGTATTCGTATACAAGACGACGGTTCAATTGTAATATCGAGTATGAATTTTAATTTTGTACAAAATAGACGACAGCGTTTGAAATTCAAAAAATCTTTGTATCGTATAGCGAATGAAGAAGTCAACTTTCGTCTCGATGCCAAAAATTTTTGCATTTTAACAATGAGGCGAGAAATAAAAATGGAAAACTTTGTTTTGTTTCGACCGCGGAGACTTCTAAACGCAGCAACGAGGCGGAAAGCGCCTGCGCGCTGGTTTCTAACAATTTACTGCTGCCAAAACAAACACTCGTTAAAATAACCGAATTTCGAATGAAAATAAAATTTCACCGTCTTCAGCGTCGGTCGAAATAGACCCGTAAGCGCGTGGACGCACCGTAAAGTTGACGAAGTAATCACACTAAACTTACGGTTTATCGATTTGTAATTGCAGTGAAAACAATTCAAAGACAAAAGTTGGCTTCGTTTTACTACGCCGCCATCGAATAGCGAGTGACGAAATTACACTCTTCTCGTATTTGTTTAAAAAGCGTAGAAACGAGTGAAGAGTATAATAATGACGAACAAGAGAAACGAGCGCACTCCTCGGCTTTTTAAAGACGATGAGGTGAACGTTTGTAAATAGAGAAAAATAATCGCCCCGACGCGACGTGTATGCCTGTACGTTTATTTTGTTTCTGTCTTAGAGTATATACATGTGTAAAAGCGAGAGAAAGAGAGAGAGGAGAGAGTTGAGACTTTCTTCCGAATTTTTTTCACCTAGACAAGCATTTCGCGCATTTTTTTTATCATCATTATTATTACTATTATTATTATTATTATCAGACTCTTGAAAGCATTATTAGATCGTGTATGTGTAAACCGATGAGTGTGTAATCGATGCGTTTTGAACAAGTCGCAAAATGTGAACCGCGTTTTCTCATTTCGCCTCCCCTTGTTTTCTCATCATTTTTTCGTCCATACTCATTACGCGTTATTATATTTGTAGATAATTTTTTACCGAGCTCACTACGTCTCTTTTGAGTATTTTTATACGCATGTTAATGCACGAAAAACACTTCCTCTCTTTTCTTCCCGACTGTATTTTGTATATTACAAGTGGTCAGTTTGTCATTATTATTTATATTAAATAAAACGATCGAGAGTTGCAACAACATTCATTATGTATACCGCGAGCGACAACGGAGTTGAGAACGCATTTTATTCAACATTTTTTCCATCATACTTTTGTACGTAAACACACACACACACACACACACATGTATATTCGAGAATCAAGAAAAACTTGTTGTAAAGTTTTTTTTTCTTTCAGCGTCTCGCGCTCATCTTCTATTTTTTCTCCGCTAGAAACTTTACGCAATAAGTCTGCGAATTTCAACTCGAAACGATTACTTTTTATTGCGCGTTTCTTTTTACACACGCTCAATCGAACGCGCGAGAAACAATGGCAAATTAATTGAAGCGTTCTCACTTGTCTGATCATTTTTAATGTGTGGTTCTCAGCTCCGTGCGGGATGCACGCGTCCAGCCAATGAACGCGCCGGAGATTCGAATAATGAAGGAATGAAATGTATCGTTGCGAAAGAATGAAAGATAAAAGAGAAAAATTGAAACGAGATGCGCCGCATGCGTTTTGCGGAAATGAAGAAGAGGCTGTGCGCTCAGCGTTTTGTAAATATATTTTGTAAGCGTGTGGATTTCTATATACCACGCGCCAGCGCGTCGACGGTCTCTTACAACTTGTGATATATCTTCATACATCAGCCAATTGTAATAACGAGTCAGCCTTAATTTGTATTAATTGCTGAATTAAGAAGTCCTTAACTTATACGACTTAATAAATTATATCTTCCAACAAATACTTATTACTCTTATTATTCTTGAGCATCCAATCCTTTTCTTTCTCATACTTTAAGAGGTATCATAAATAATTTTCAAATTCGATTTTAAGCGCAGCTTATATTAATAATATTTTGATTTCTCCGAGAGAAATCTTCTTTTTTTTTGCGTAAAATAAATAATCGCACGCGATACAGTTCCAGATCGTTTGTAAAAGACTTGAAAATAATGAAATGATAAATTTGAAAGTAAATAATAAACTTTTCAAGTTTGAAAAATTAAAACATAACTACACATAAATCTTAGTGGACAAATCATGAAGCATTTATCAAAAACACTTATATACAGTTATAATCAACAACGAAGCAATATATATAATTTTGACAAAACAAAAAATTGCAACTTTATACTATACAGTGTAAAAACGTTCCAATAAAACCCGGATTTCGATCCAAACTCCCGTATCGTATCCATAAAACATACTTACCCTTATTCCTCAACGTCGCCTGCACACCACAACCTATTTCAAAAAGCAAACATTCGCGCAACCATCGCAATATACCAACATAAAATTTTGCAAAAACCACGTATCACCATCGACACATAGTATATATATATATATATATATATATATAGCCTCATCGTAAATTACAAGATATATCCAAGAGCATGTAGCGTAGGCGCAAGTTACCTACAATCTCCATACCCACACCCTTACCAAGCCATTTTACGAGTGCGTGCGTGCGCTCGCACGAAAGATGGAATTGATCGTCACCTATATTTCACTACCTACGCTGCATGGCGTGGCCACTCGATATCCTGAATCGTGCGAGTGTCTCTGGCTGCCAGCCAGAAGCTTTAATACACGCAGACGTCGAAAGAAAGAGAGAGAGAGAGAGAGAGAGAGAGAGAGACACTTTGGTCGTGAGCCAAAAAAGCAGGAGAGCTTGGTTTCTGGATTATACGGTAGGGAACCTCGTGGTCGCGTATATATACATCAAAGTGAGAGCCTTTTCGCGCTCTAGTAGTCCGTTGCTGGTGCGGGTTTCTTTTTGATATGAAGTATATAATGCGAAATGGGTGTATATAGAGGCGAGAGTAAGAGAAATAAGGAATTGGTGAAAGTTTAATTAGAAGTTGCTGTGTTAAAGTTATACTTGGTTTTCGTTAATATTTCTTCTTTTTTTGGTATTTTTGTAGTCTTAAAAATATTAAACATTTATTGTGTACCGATTAAGCTTAGAGTTAATTGAAAATGATACTGTAAAAATTATGATATATTTAGCGCTTACTTTAAGACGGGACATCACATAATATATTTTGAAGCCCATAAAATTTGAGACACCACATAAGATTAACTATAACTTTAATATCCGTAATCTATTACCTATGTGAATAAGTGGTTATAACGTAAAGTCAGAGATCATCTACAATGAAATATGGTAACGTTATTCACGAATCAAAATTGAATTAAGATTGCCCGACAGTTATTAATTTATTAGACTGATTATTATAAACATCTGTAAAATAAAATAAATTATAATATTACATCAAAAATTTTATGGCTAATTGAAATAAAATAACTATTAATGTTAGTTTCAGTAAATAAATGAACGTAGTAAGACTTAATTTTTTTTATGTAAATTGGTTAATCATTACTCTTTTATCAATTTTTATATACTCATTTGCTATGAATTATAAACTTTTACTATAACAATAAATCTTCTCTTGATTATTTTTAATATTTTTAAATAAACGATATACATTCACACATATTATTGTTTTCAAAATTACAGAATTCTACTTTTATTTATAAATATCTTTATTCTTACTGCTTTCTGTCTTTTTCATCTCATTCTAATTGTAGTATCTATAGTGCCCGTTTTGTTTTTATGACCATGAAACGTAGAATGTTAAAGCACTTGTGCTATCAAAATTGACGCAAATCACTATTTTTAGCGGAAGTCCATTAAGGTTACATCCGTTACTAGCGTATTTAAAAATTTGTATTTTCTGTGCTTGAGTGTCGACTTAAATTTCGTTTTAAATAAAGCATTCAATCTATAAACTCAACGATGAGATAAAAAGCTACTGAAACAATGGAAATGATCATTTTTAGTGTGCAAATACTCTTGCCCATCACAGACTTTCCTCGTACTTGTTTTTGTTCATAACATCCATTAAATGTTTTTCAACAGTATGTTTTTTCGGGCTGTCACATTGATATTTGGTTCCCGTTAGCAACATCCATATTGATAATGAAATTTCGACGTCAATAAAGTACAAAATAAGTGGTAAAGTAGTGCTAATATTTTAAAATTTTTATTTCGAATATAAATTACTAATTTTTGTTCAAATTTTAAAAGAAATTATATGATTCAAAATTATAAAAATCACTGTCTATAATAATAGCTCTGATGGAAACGTAACCCATTTTTTTTACCATCGTCGAAACGATTATTCTGGTTATAATCTCCTACTTATTAGATAAAAAGAAAAATCTTATAACAAACTATTTATTATGAAGAAAGTGAGATAAACAAAATTAAGTGGAAAAAGTATATTTCCATTTAATACAGTCTCCTGCAGTTGAATTTTATTCTAAAATGTCTTATTTCTACTTGGGTGATCTATAGTTTTATGCTAGATGTTTCCAAAATAATTGTTTCATGTTTGAAATATTTAATAGAGGGTCAATAAAAACATAACTTATTGATCTTATAATTAATTGTTTTACATTATAAATCTTATTTTATATTTCATAATTGTATTTACAAGTGATAATAATTTGTGAAAATATTTAAAATCAAGTCTTAATTCTAGATATTTGTTATGTCTAAGTACAAATAGAAATAGTTAATTGTTTTATTTTTGTAAAGAAATTAATAAAAAGTATATCATAATAATCACACATATGATATTTTGTATGAAAAAATCGCACAAATTAACGACAATATACAAATTGAAACGATTAACTATCTCGATAAGGCAAGTTTAATTCATTCATATAAACGTTAATCCCTACAACTACCAATACTTCAATGAATATTATTTTGAAAATAGATATTTCTTGTTAAAATAGCATTAAGAATGTTTGTTATAAAAATACATTGTATTGAATAAACATTGCTTTGAATGAAATCTTTACTAATAAAATTCATTCTTTATTGATAAACATTGTAGTCATGAAAAATAAAAATACAATTTTGAAAAAAAACTAGAATGTTCAGGTCGAATAGTCTCCAATTAAATTCAGAATATAATATGTACACATTTTTTGTTAAAAATAATCAAATTATACATTATTTTTCTATTTTTTAAAATAATAATTATATTTAACAACTAAGAACATATTAAATAATACAAAATAATTAACGTAAAATATTTATACATAATTATTTAAAACAATTTCATTATTACTAAAGTGGCAGTTGCAGGGATATTTTATACGATTACTACACATTTTGCATAAATTCTTGGATACGTGCGACGCTAAAATAATCCCAAAAGTACTTGGGAAACAATAATACTTTTCATTCTTTTACGTATCTTACATAAATATATGTTTATACGCAACAATTATGTATCTTTGTTCGATTTTAGTTTCATATTTTTAAAATTTTTCTAAATGCTAAATTTGTCTTGATTCTATATTTCCACTGCTCCACGTCATTTATCGCAGACTGAACACAACATACAATTGGTCAAGTATAATCGACTTTAACCCATTCCTCAATCAATATAAAAATAGGTACTCCTAAAATACCATTATTACTTGATTTAATATAATTTTATTTCAACATATTGCTTTAAAAATATTTCCGAAAGATGTACTTTTAAATAAATAGGAACTAAATTTTTTTTTTTAATTTCACTGACTTATTAACATTCATTAATAATCGTTAAAAATGGAAATTTCAAATTTTACGGATTTTACATCATTTAATATTGTTACCAATTTCCAAATTGGTCGCAAATGTTTCGTTAAATATAAATCCGTTTTACTTTTCAAAAATAAATAATTTAATTTCTAACATTTCATATAAAAATTCCTTGTATAAATTTGTAAAAACATAATTCTTTTTCGCACAATAATACGCGCAATTGAAAACAGCACACAAAACAATTCATCCGTAACCGTTTTGGACCGCTTACAAATTATGTAACCTATTGCTAAATCTCTTCCGATCAATACGTTCAACCTCGCTATAGTGGCAACTTTTTCCTGAACTCTTTTCATTACACCCTACTCGAATTCGACAACAAAGACTTCGCGTAACAATTCCAGCACACTCAGCCGTGCAAACACTTGTCGAGCATGACAAACAGTCCGCAACAGACAGGTACTATAAGTCGCTCCAAGGCAAACCGAGAGATTCAGCAATGCAGCGCAACTCTTTGGGGGATGTTGAGAACAAAGGACGGGTTTATCCACTTCACAGGTGGGAATTGTCGTAACCAAGGTTAGTCCTGGCGGGCAGTCGTGGCAATTCGAGTGTCGACGTCTTGCCCTCGTCGTCAATATAGTTCCTATTATCGTGGCCCTCGCCGTTAACATCAGACGTTTCTTCCTTCACTGGTCCTCCCATCAGGAACATCGTCAGCAGGAACATAAGCGTACCTATGAAGCGAGAAATTTAAATTTACAAAAGGAAACGACTAGAGTTTATAATATATCATTTGGCAAACTTACTTAAAGCATAGAAACCGACGTAGAAGATGTACAGAGATTCACGGTAGCCAATGGCTTTGCTCGTCGGCTCAACGAGAATAGGCAAATTGCCACCGATATTGTTCATCACGAAAAGGAAAATACCAACCGTCGTGGACCTCATGCTCAACGGGACGATCTCCACGAGGATGGCGAATACAATGCCGAACCACATTTCAGCTGTAAAAAGAATTGAAGTTTTAATTTAAACTAGAAGTGCCCTATCATTGGCTAATCAAATTTTACATGCCCATTTCAAATCGACCAATCACAATCACGACTAGAGGCGACAATCTCAAGTTCATCTCTTTTTTGAATAGGAAAATATAAATTTTGAAAATCAGTAAAAATAATCTACACGTGATAAAATATTTTAAACAGAATTGACCATTATGAATATTGGTATTAAAAAATAAAAATAAACACTTAATTTTGAAGTATAAGAAATCTTCCATATCAATATTGTCATTTTCGAATTACCAACATGTTCGTAAATTTCAATATTTAAATATTAAAATAAATTAATTATACTATTCTTGTTTAATATCTTAATAAATCTCTAGTAGTAAATTAGAAATAAAACAATTTATTAACAGATTAAGCGACCCTTTTCTTAATGGTTATAATCAGGATTATCGATCATCACGGTCTCTTTTTTATCACCCGGAGATCGTTCGGATAATGCACACAAATTTTATTTAAATAACTGTAATAGTATATTGTGTACCAAGGGCGTAAAGTGGGTTTTTTTAGACCGAGTACTGCAACCACACGAGGTCAAAAAGCTCACTTAGCCATTGGTGCACACCATATTTTTTGTAACGCATGTACTGTTTTTGCGTTTTTTTGGTATATTGAGCGGGGCTCAATGACATGGAAATCACATATTAGCATAATTTGGAAATTTAGAGAAGAAAATTTACTACAAAAAAGAACAAAGATTGTTTAGGTATTTGTTTATTATGAAAATAAATATATGATATTCGCTTCAGTTGATTTGAAATTCGCGCATATGAGAAAATCTCCGAAACCTTTAATTGTTGGGAAACTGCTTTTTTAAAGTAATTTATTGCTGGTATTAGCGGAGCACGCGAAGCACATAAACAAGACAGGGTGTAAAATCTTTAATTTTAACCTAGAAAAACAGTCCTGCAATCCATATTAGTGTGCTAACGCAGGCTGAAGTTTGGGGATGTACAAAACTGTCTAAAAAAGTTGTCGAAACCGGTTTCAGAAACTATATTAGACAGTTTTGTACATCTTCAGATTTGTGCCTACGTGGTATATACTAATATGGATTGCAGGACTAGTTTTCTACGCTTCATTAATAGCAGCAATAAAATACTTAAAAAAACAGTTTTCCAACAGTTAAAAGTTCCGGCGATTTCCTCATATACGTATTATATATGGAAAAATGAAAAACGCCCGCTCGGAGCTTTTTTATCCCGTCGGTCAAAGAACGATCGCTTTAGGCTCGCCTAGTAGGGCTAAAAAACGCGAAAAACATGCTTGTGTTACAAAAAAGTTATTCTTAACCTGCTTACACGTTATATTTATTTCGATAAATGTTCAACAGTCCTATATAAGCATTGAAATTCATAAAATGATATTTTTGGAAACTACTATTGAAATAACTGGAACCACTACACGAAACCGAATAACATTGTACTAAATCAATAGGAATCTTTTTGAAATTCCCTTCCTTCAATTTCCAAAGAATAATCTCATATTATTCAAACATCGCACCAGGATATTCTAACTAACGCTTTAATATCTTATCCTGCAAAAATACACTGCCTTCTCTGAAAAGAATGATTACCGAAAAAGTATGAGATTCCTAAAGTGATCATAGCCCCGAGTGGAGTGCAGTACACTGAGCCAAAAGCAAACGGCGTGGCTAGAAGCTGGCTGATGACAAGGACAGCAACGCGCGACCTGATTCCCATCTTTGCCACAAACTTGTCGCTCACAACTCCACCTACGACGACTCCAATGCTGCCGATTACGATCGTCACGGCGAACAACCACCAGCCTAGATCGTAATCAGGGAAGTACTCGCGGTAGAACAGATCGCAATTGTATGCGAAGCACATACCACCTGTAATGTACATTTGGTGACTTTTAGTACAGAAAATATTTAAACACTTTTCAAAGTATAATATATAGATTTGAAAAATTTGGTATTTTACCACAATGCCTGATGCTAGCAGCGAGGCAGAGCAGAATGATACGCGGCTGAAGAATGACTTTCCAAATAGAAACTTTCTTCCCGTCATTTTTGTTCTCCTCGCCGATTGTCGTTCTTTCAGGTTCGGTAAGTGTAAAGCCAGTCAGAAATGCAATGATCAGTCCTATTATTCCAGCACCATAGTAGCATACTCTCCAACCCTGGAAGTAACGGAAAAGTCAATAACTATATGCTACGTAAGTATACGCGATTAAAGTATTATAAGTAATTTACCAATCCCCATGCGTTCATTTTAGGTACGTATCGGCCAACTGGAAAGGCTATTCCGTAGCCTCCGTAAATTCCCCAGTTGAAAATTGACATGACTAGACCTCGTTTCTCCTCGGAGAACCAATCCGAGAGCAGTCCAGTTGACAGTGGGTTGCAGCCAGCTTCTCTATTGATTCATAAGTAAATAAGAGTATATTAATTTAGTGAATTTTATCTAATATATTAGAAGTACAAATCCAAATTCAACATTCTTCCGTCAAACTAGCTACAGATATAATATATTATATTCTCTGAAATTTCTTCTTCTAATGCTGCAGTTGATAAATATTCATGAAAGTATTGGTAAATTTTTTGCTTATTTGACCAAATAAAGGATTTTTTTCATTTATTTGTCGGTAAAGAGGTATACTTTTTAATTAAACAAGTTTGTAGACTTGTCATTTGGTCTTCCTACCAGGTAGACTCTTTTAATATCGAAGTCACATACCGACATAGAAATATAAAATTATAAACAGAAAAAATTATCATATTATCTACTATTCACGAATTATTAATTTCCCATATAAATACGGATAACGCTCATCAAATACAAATGTTTATCCTCGCTTGTCTAAAAATACAGGATGAATCATCGCGGTAACCGGCATTTTCTTCATACCGATGCGGCACTTTGATGCTCTTTACCGCAGACTCGCCGATGAAGATGTTAATACGCTCGCTCATCACATATCGATGGTTAATCATATACACTACTCCTTCGGTTTCCATCGTGGCGACGAGCCTCTTTTCCACGTGCCTTAACATTACCATTTTCTAACTAATACTATAGGCGTATATGTAACAAGGAAAAATTTATTATCCACTACTCGTTGACGCTCCTGTGTGTATGTGTGCATTTTGCACTTTTAGGATTTGCAATAGAAATGCTATACGCACGCTGAACCCGGATTTTATCGTGACCTTGATGATAAATTTTTTTATTTTTTTTTTTTACGTACAAGTAGACGCAAAAAGGAAGAAAGGCGTCTGTGGTAGCCAAAAAACGAATAGCGAGAGAACAAAAGTGAATGGGACATGTTTTCGAAGTAACGAGCTCACGCGGGAAGACTTATTATACACCTGATAAGTATCGAAGAAAATTAAAGCAGGTTTACGTGAGTTCTGTTTCGTTATACCGTGTAACAAAAGACAATCGTTAAAGTTAACGATAAAAATTATCATTATATTATAGTTAACGTCTAAATGATATTCAATTGTATTGAGATCTAATTACGCGTTATAATTGTTGATGAAGTGTTGCGATCCATTAATCACGTTCAACTGTTTTATAGTTCTATAATCATTGTATGTGGTATTGAATTGATTGTCATTTTTTATCAATGCTGTATAAAAAAGAACTACTCGACAACCGATAATTTTACGTGTCACTGGTACTACTTGTCTCTCATGTTTAAACTTTTGAATTCGATTACCATCATTTAAGTAAATTACAACGTGTTCGTTCAGTTGCTCGTTATTCATTGAATAATCGCACAAATAATTATAGCAACCTATAATTATAAGAAAATCTATACAATATAGAAAACCTTAACACAAGACTACAACGAAAATAAAACAAAATTTTGAAAATCAATTCTACTCGTATTTCCAATTACAGGGTCAACAACAATATACCAATACCCTCATTATATATACACTCGCGAGCGAAACCAGCAAAAACGCCATCCGGTCTGCATCCCTTCATACACTCATGCACGCGTGCGACGACAAAAATCAAACAGAACGAAACAATAAACCCCTCGTCTGCGGTGTATGTATATACACACTCGATGCAATTGTACAACATATATATATGTATATATACGTACCCAGCAGCTGCCAGCATCCGAAGGACGACGAGCTGCCAGTATTCCTTAACGGAGCCCATCAGAATAATTGCGATGCTGAACACAGTCGTGCAGATGGCTAGCAGTCGGACTCTGCAAGAAGAGAAAAGGATGGGAATTATTGTAGATAATCGAATTGATCTCACTGATTATGCGTGTTATAATATATGTGGTCGTGAGCTATGTATGTATATATAATAGCGCTCTCATCGTTGTACGCGTACATGTGAAAAAAAACGCAGCGAATGTGTATGTATGTATATCTAGGAGTTTGATTTATGAATAGGGAGGAAAAAAAAGCGCAGCGGGTGTGCATTATTGGAGAGTGTATTAATTGACTCGTCGACTTGTCATTAGACCTGATTACGGCTCGTGCGTCTGCATTGACGTTTAATTTTTCCTATTATATGACCACGGTGTGCAGTGCGCACGTGTATATATATATATATATATAGGATTTTATGATGAAGTTATATTATAGGTATTGTAGAAGAGCTCGCAATTATTGCCGTTCGTATATAATGCAAGCTTTTTGCAATGCTTTTAAATAAATAAAAGGTGTTGCTGTTCCAAATTCACATATAGTTTTCGAGAAAACTATATACGTGTGGTCAGAGTTTCGTGCGAGACTTATTTTCGAGACCATATAATTAATAAATTTATATACCCGGTCGTCAGTTCTGCGCGAAACATGAAAATCGGTGAACGCGGTTAAATATAGAGGTTAGTCAGATAGTTAGAATTAAGTAGCGATAAATGCTTGCAGGTCTCTATATTACTACACCTTTGATGACTGACTAAACGAGATACTGCTTGCCAAATAATTTCTGTCCACGTGATTTTACCGTAAATATACAGGAACACAAACTGCGCTGTGGTGAATATTATGTATTGAAGTTGATATTTGTTAAACATTGTTATTTTTTGATGATTTTATCAAAAATATCAGTTTCTTACTATCTTATAACTTAATATATCGAAAAGAACAATTTATTTTAATAAAAAAAGGCAAATCCTTTTTATTCTAACCGGATCTGCGTGAACGGATGATGTTAATATATGAATTTGCCCTTTTCCTTTACAAAATATATACTGAACAGACAACTATAAAATAAAATTGATAATCGGATTGATGTCTTTTTATATAAAATAAATATAAAAAAAAATCAAAAGTAAATTCTTTGAAGTTGACTCACTCGATTAAAAAAAAAGTTCGCCAGTGAAAAACGTATATTTTTACAAATTTCGACAAAAATAAAATACATATCACTATACAATTTTAAAACAGCCGGATGCTGAGTAACATTAAATACCAAACCAAGAAATTCGCGCCAATTACTAACGAATAAAGACATCAACTAGCAACGTTTGGCTCAAAGATAACCACCAAATACCTCCTGACCCATACATATACATATAACTAAAAAATATTTCACGCCCCATTTCACGATCAAACGTCACCGAACAAATTTCACGTCCATTCGTTTGTTCCTGAACCGCAGCGCCGTCTATATTTTTGGACCTATAGAATTTCACTCTTTTTTCCCTTCTCACAACATACATACACACACACATATATATTTCATTGATCGCTCGTTCGTTCATATATATATATATACGCATTCGTGTGTGATCCACACTGTTATACGTGTATTGGCTTTATCTGACATCTCTGCTTCCTCACCTGTTGAATCTGTCAGCGGCTACACCGAGAATGACACCGACGACCGTGAAAACAGCGATGAAACTTGGCCCTGCCAGAATCTGATAGTCCATGCCCAGACCATTGTAGCTCCACTCGCAGTAGGACGTCCCATTGAGCTCCAGCGATTCGCAGCTATAAGAGGCCGAGAGGGAAGATAAGGGATAACGTTATTGAGCATTACACGTGTTTTGTCTCAGCGGGTTTTCATTTTTCTTTTCTCAATAGGGGCTTAGGTGAATTATGTACATATAACGAATATAACAGTTTTTTATACTAACTGAGATTGCATTGTATTCATAATTTTTCAGATAAATTTTGTTGCAAATGATTTGAGGTTTTCTTTTGAAATATTCAAAATTTAAAATACTATTGATTTCAAGTGTATATTTGAATATTTTCAACGGTACCGTGATCGTCATAGCTTTCTTTAAAAATTATTATTCAATCCCGAGTTCTTTCTAATTTATAATTTAATTATCCTATACTTTTGCGGTATCCAATTTATCAATACTCTTAAGTAAAATGGTATGGAAAAGAGGATATTTCAATTCTTGGAAATCATGTTAAAGTTATAACGAGTTATCGCGTGTTATACCATGGTAACTGTCTAATAACATCAGTTTTTCATCTGAGAAAATACACAAAAACTTTACTCAAATTAACATTAATTATTTCAAAGTCATTGCTTTCAAGAAAAATGAGAAGATAGCTGGTAAAGTTTCTTGCAACTTACACTTCCGAACTGTTTGCCGTTTCGCATTGAATTGGCAAATCAATAAGGGCTAACGTCGTTGAATTCAGCTGACAACTTATGTCCCCATAATGCAAATCCATGGCAGTTGCTTTACTCGTGACACCTACAGATAGACATTGCAAATAGTAGGTTTGTTATTCACAAAGCTTATAGGCACTAATTATGTATAATAAACAAATAAATATATAGCGTAATAAATAAAACTGTTTATGTTTCTTGTTACTTGCAAAGACATTACTTCAAAGTGAAAAAAATAATAGTATGGTAGAAGCAAAATTATTAGTGTTTGTCATTTTCTTGAGAATAAGAATAAAAAATATTTTGTTTAAAGTAAGTTATATAAAAAGGGTATTCGAAAAGAAATGAATTCGTAAAAATGACCATTGAAAGTACTGTTTGTTATGTATAATAATGTTGTGACGCATACCAATTAGGTAATGCCCTAATTCTCCAAGAACGTATCCAAGGGATACGATAGCCAGGGCGTAAGGCTTGTAAAAGAATCTCAACTTCTGTACTACTGTGGTAAGCATTTTGTAGCCTGAAACATAAAAGACATAAAACAATATAAGTAATGATACATTTGACGATATAATAAATTAAAACTTATTCTATGATCTATACAAAAATTGTGTACTTTATATAAATAGTTAATATAATTTTTTAATTTTGACAAAAAGTAATAATAATTATGTCAAAGGACGTAGTACGAGTAAAATTAGTAAAAAGATTCGATTACAAATACTTCTGTATAAGTATAAATATATAATTATTCATAAAATCTGGTCGCCCATTTATTATTACCCAATTAATTATAATTTATATATAATTACTTTTAAATTAATACGATGTAATCGATAGCCATTAAAATAAAAAAATTACAAAACTAGTTATTCGTTCCTTTTTAGCCACCAGTCATCATAAATTCTCATATCCCTAATATAATTCACGCAACATAACAAATTCGCTCCATATTTCAAATACCCAAAAAATCAATTCATTTATATACTCGCCACTGCGTATATAACGCTTATAGTCGCGCGTGAAAAAACCGCGTTCACTAAGGAACACAATCATCATCATCAGTGCGCAAAACGTGGCGGAAATGACTGCTCAATACACACATATACATACACACACACACTTACATCCGAGCACAGGCACGAGGCGCGATCGTGCAAAACGAACCGGAGCTTGTAAAACTGTCCCATTTTGAATATTCATGAAGCTACCACGCACGGCTGGTAACGGCTCAGACGCCGCTTACATTACGATCAAGGTCTCACTTGAAAGATTCAATTGCGGGAAACTCAATCGAATCACTCGCTTCGCTCAATTATAGCGATTCTATACTCGTTCGCTCTTATCTTCGATGCGATTATTTCTTATGTTATATATATATATATATATATATATATATATATATTAGCGTGTGCCATTTGCGAGGTGGCTTACTGCAATTTGAATTGGAATTGGTGTATTTCGACCTGAGATTGAAGCAAGAGATGTGGCAATGTGAGAACAATCTGATAGTTTTGCGCCAGGTTCATATAAAATATATATATCGAATTAACGCGGAGATTAAAAGTTGGCGTATGGTAGTAAAATGAGATTTTTAATGGCTTTATTTTCTGCATTTTGCTAGTAGCTTTCATTATATTAGTTATATTAAAGGCAGTTGATCTTATTATTGCTTCCTCAAAGAGGAAGCTTTGTAACGGTGAAAAAAATTTTTGAGACAAAAAAGTATTAAAATGATTTTTTAAGATGAAATGTGTTGAAAATTTTCAATTTTGAGAAAATTTTTTTTCCTGTCTGTATGTATG
>JAYJLV010060042.1:0-17712 GCA_036873485.1 Torymus texanus
TTCCACTGTAATAAGCTAAAAATGTTACGTATATTGACGATTCTTTTATTATTATAGATGTAATAAAGTGTAATTGATAAGTAGATATTTAAAGATATTTTTTTTGTTATATAAAAATATATTGGTAATATAATTTATTTAAATTTATTCTGACAAAATAATAATGGAATACTATATAAAGTTTCAGGAAGCTAAGTGCCAATGTATTGGCAGCGGTTTTTTTACAAGTGTATATAACGCCGTTTTGGACTGAATAATTAACATAAAAAACATAATATTTTTATTAATATTTCTTTAAAATACTGCAGAAAATATCGATAACTTTAGATTATCAAAGCATTATGGTCTTTGATTTCAGCCTTATTTATATTTTGGAATCTAAAAAGATATCTCAAAGTTTGAACGAAATCCGTGATCCGGATCTGAGATACTCTCCTTGTGAATGTAAAGATGCACCAGCGCTTCTCAGTATATTAAGTGTGCCAGAAGTCAATTGAAGATATATATCTTGATACGCTATATTCGTCGAGAAATCTGATAAACGATTCTAAAAGTTCAGATGAAATTACGTCGGATATTATACCTTTGAAATTGTTTTGCGATCCTTTTTTGAGTCATTGCAGCCGTTGAAAAATGCACAGAATTTATATCCCTGTAGGTGTTAATGGGTTACGTGACATTTAAAGGTTTTTTAATTATAAATGAAATATTTTCTTAGTATTTTCATAAATACAATGACAAGTTCTGAAACAGATAGCGTAAGTACTTTTGGAACAAAAATCGCATTAATGATTCAATTAGTAAAACCTACGCATTATCCAAAATCATGAAAAATAAAAGATAATTCAGCCATGTATTACTCATATAAAAAACAAAAAACACAAAGAAATTTTAAATAGTCTTATGCTACATGACTTGAAGAATAATTCCAAAAATTTGAGGAAAATATAATATAGAAAGAAGTTAGAATCAGCATTTACAAATGCCAAAAAAGAGATTTTCGCGAAAATTTCGAACTGCAAAGTGTATCTCTGAGAATTTCCCATATTTTTTACGATTAAAAAAAGTTAATTTTGTCTCTTTAAAACGAGAAAACTTTTTTTTAATTGTGAAAAAATATTGAAAATTAAAAATTCTAGATACACATTTGAGGTTATGGATCAGCTCAGTATTTACTAAGCCTAGTCGTGTCTCCCTCATTTAAAACATCCAGATACAGACCCTTAAGAAAGAGAAAAAAGGTCGCAGTGTTCAGGAAGATTTTCATGTTCTCAAACTAGAACATATTTGGGACAGTAGATAAAAGAAAAGAAATTTGGGAAACAGGGGATCTCTGTGTCGGCGCATAACTTTAAACGCTGTTATAATTTTGTAACTAAAATTTTTTTAGCACTAGTGCAGGATGTAACAGTGCACTTAAATAAGCCGTTTTCAAGGATATAAGATACGTAGACGTGACCTACGTCGCTAACTATGTAAATTGTTAACTATTCAAAGATAAGATTTAAATCGAAGAACTCTATCCTTTTCGTACTTAAGGGGACAAGCCATGGTTGAATCTGGAAAAAAGGTAGTGAATAAATTCTTTAATAACAAAGCCCATATATATTTTTAAGGGTTCATATTTTTTTATCATTAAGTTGTATAACCTAGAATTTAAAACTATATTATGCAGGTATTTGAGATTCTGGCCTTGCAGTCCATTAAATTGAAAAAATCTTTCTTAATAAGAAGCTGGCATGTCATTGACACAGGATTTTTTTTTTAACAAAGCAAGGTAATGGTCTGAAAATTTAGGAACACCTTTGAAATTGTATTGGTTATGGGAAATGTGAGCTACTTCTTTTATAAAGGTTTTAGAAAAAATGCTAAAAAATAAAATTGCCAAAAAACATTCATATTTTAATAAAAAAACATTAAAAAATTAGATTTTTCATCAAAAAACAATTTTAAAATATTTTTTCAGGAAAAATAGCTTACATTTTCTATAACTGCTATAACTACAAAGGTACTCTTAAATAATCAGACCTCTGTCTTGCTTTACTAAAAAATTTCCTGTGGCAATGACATGCCAGATTCCAATTCAGAAGGATTTTTTAAATCTAATGGACTGTAAGGCCAGAATCTCAAATACCTGCATAATATAGTTTTAAATTATAGGTAATTATACAACTTAATGGTACAGAAATTTTAACCCTTAAAAATATATATGGGCTTTGTTATTAAAGAATTTATTCACTACCTTTTTTTTCACATTCAACCATGGCTTGTCCCCTTAACGTTTAGCTTCCTTTCATAAACTGCTCTGATCAACGTATTTTCTTACACCTTCATCATTTACTACCTTTCAAGCTTGGAGAACTTACTTCTGCGTTATCTTATCTAGAATTAACGAGATTTTGTTTAATTTCTACTACTGTTATAATAAAACAAAATAAAGAAACAATTATTTCATTATCTTACTTGTAATAAAAACTCAGCGTTATTGCAGGCATCTTCAGGAGAATCCATTTTAGAAGGATTTAATTCACAGCTTTGTTTACTCTCTATCAGTTTCGTGATTGTATCTTGTAGAGCAGACTTTAAGAAAGAAGTACATACCGATTTCATATATAAGTCCATAAGTGTTGTTGTTAGGCTAGCAGCTCTAAAAAGAGTAGATGTTTCGTCTTCTTTATCTACCTGTAAATGATATTATTAAATAATGTGAATAAAAAATTTTAAATATGCATACGCATACTCGTGTAGTTATATTAGCTAGATACCTGACTTACGCATACATTGACTCTATTATATATTGTAACGTGGTGGATTAAGGGGATAAATACGAAAAAATACGCACTGACATCGGGACTTGAACTCGAGTCGTCCGGACGATAGTCGACTGTCTCTACCGCGAGACTATCAACGCACTGCAAAGTGCGGACTTCTATCTATTATATGTCGTCATCTCGGTAATACAGATATCTTCCATACACCCGTTATATCCCCCACTCAGATTTCACATACCGTGGACGCGACATCTGCCAAGACAAATCCGGCGCTAGATCGTGCCGCCGACTAGCATCCGAATATCTTTCCATTTACACCTCCCCACCTGAACGCGAACTATATCCGTCTCCAACTTCTCTACAGGGAGCGTTCTCCCTGCTTAACCGCCATTCAGGAGTAATTTCAACTGAATGCTCGTGCGGGAGTCTCGTAGACTCTACTCTACGTGGAGGCTGGATCAGTACAAGCGATATTCTTTATTTCCTTGACTGATAACATGCGTGCGTACACTTGCGCGATCACACTTGAGTGAGAAAACCCCGCTCGGTTCTTGCGACTCAAGTCTCCTTCACACGACGCTGAAGTTGTATCATGTAACCGTATGCATACTACAGGATAGTGGTTTCCTATGACCGTATACCGCAGACTTACACGCAGGGAATCCCTCGGGATCGAGATCCACGTATGGGTGAGAGGAAGAATTTTGATCGGACTTCTTTCCGATCATGGAGTTTCAAAGTAAACATGGATAATTTCGTTGGGCGCCATGTAACGGGGTGCGTTCGGGGGAAAAATACGAAAAAATATGTGCTGACATCTGGACTTAAACCCGAGTCTTCTGGACTACAGTCGAGTTTCTCTACCGCGAGACCAACGCACTGTCAAAGTGCGGGCTTCTATCTCTTATAAGTCGCCATGTTGGTAATACAGATACCTTCCATGCGCCCGATATAATATGTAAATCAACAATTCTAAAGGATCAATATTTCGACAGCTTAGACTTGATAGGAGCTATTTCAAAAATGCGTTGAAGAACGAGTTATTTTAAAACAGTGCTAAAGGTAGTACTTTTTCAAAGAAACGCTGAAAAATGTAATATTTGAAGTGAACACCAAAAAAATTGTAAAATATAGAATACAGTTTTCCTACCTTTTTAATAGGAAACCACTGTTAATTGCTTTAGCTACATCGGAAAACAGCTATTTCGCACACGAAAAACAAACACGAGAAAACGAGTTCCGTAAACTTCGTTAAAAAAATGCTTTATTTGTGGAAAATTTTAAGACGGTTTGTTGATCTTCTGAAAGTAAGGATTTCGAATTGACGCGATTGATTATTTGCTTGCGTGACGGCCAGCAGTACCAACGTCGGTGATGGCAAAATGCTTATGGGAGTCCACTACCTTTAAAGTCTTCTTCGGAAAATGACCTGTAAAAACTAAATTTGAATTATTATTAATATTTAAATTTTATATTTCGACAATATGATCAATTTTTGATAGAATAAAAAAATATTTCACCTACTGTATCCCAATAGAAGGACTATTCTTAATTTAAGCATTGTCGTCACCTGCAGATTCAGGATGTTAATGGATTTTCACTGTATTAGTCCGAAAGTGTTGATATTGTATGTGATATAGGGCTGAAGAGTTGTACGTGTCAAATTTATTTGAGTAAATAATTTTTTACAGACAAAAACTCATGAAATTTCTTAAGAAAATTTAAAATTAAGATTATTAAGCAGTTTTGGGCTGTAAAAAAAATATTTACTCAAAAAAATTGGACAGGTACAACTCTTCAGCCCTATATCACATCAAATATTAGCAGTTTAAGATTATTCTTGTTAAAATACATTAACTTCCTAAATCTGCAGGTGACGGAAATGCCTAAATTTTTACATTATGTAGAAAACAGCTTTTAAGATGATGTTACTGAAATGCTTCTTTTTTCTTTCGCACACCCTTCTCTTCCCTAAAACATGGAAGAGTTATTTTTAGCTTGAAATATTCTATATCCGGAAATAATATTGTGTTACCTAATAAGGCCTATAATAAAATAAAATCTTCTGAATGTCTTCCGAGGTGGTTCCATTCTCGGCGAGTTGCAATGTGCATTCGCCGATCTCTTTAGCTAGGTATCGATCGGGGATGTTCTGCTCCCGAAGTCCGGGTACGAGTCTGAGTAGGTGGTCTTTGATATAGAGTGGAGCCAACCAACATACAGATGGAATTTCTAGTCCTCCTTCCGAAACTGGGGCGTGAAATTGCCTCATAAAGGCATGCACCACTTTGTTATTTCTTCCCAAAGCTATGTGATAGTAAACTTTGAGGAGTGTACGGACTTAAGTGCAAAGATCAGCGGTTGAGGCTTAAATTGTGCCTTTGATAAGTGTTCGAGAAGGGGGCTGAGCTGGTTGGTTAGTCGGACCAGCCGACGTCCCTCAGGAGAGAATACAATCCCCAAATATTTTCAGTAATCCTCTCTAGAGAGCGGAAAGGTTGACCGCTGATGGTGAAAGTGCGGTTAGCATAAACTACTGCCCGCCTGCGACCGTCATCACCGACGATCGATACCGTGTGTTATTGGCGGGTATTCAGAAGAATGTCACAAGTTCCCAGGAAAGCAGTTGTCTAGTCAAGTAAATGCTGTAGTTCAACCGGCGAGTCAGCAAGTAGAAATAGATCACAAGCGAAAGCTATGGCACGAACTGTCCTGTTATTACAGGTGGAGCCACATTCCTGTGGAAGTGAGCAGAGCAGATAGTCTATAATCAAATTGAATATTACCAGTGATAGAGGTTCACTCTGTTTCACTCCTCTCGTCACCTAGATAGGCTCAGATGATCAGTCCGTGTTCGACAACGTCGTAGTAGTACTGAGGTAGCGGATTAGAATATGTGGAAGGCCAACTGCTTCCGCTGCCTCCATAATGGCACTGTGTTCCACGTTGTCGAAGGACCCCGTGAGATCTAGCGTTGCCACGTAGGTCGACTTGAATGTTTCATAGTGACTGTGCTAGAAAGCGTCGAGGAGAACCATGTTGTTCCAGCAGCCATCCATCCCAGCTCGAAAACCTCTTTGCTGATCATCCATCTCGATCGTGGCCTCTATCCTTTGCGCTAGAGTTTTGTCTAGGACTCTAGCGAAGACGGAGGAGATGCAGATCGGTGTAAAGCCCTCTGGGAGAGGTGTGAGACTTCGTGGGGATGAAGATGATTAATGATGCGGTCAGATATTTGGATAGCCTCTCGCACCACAGAATGACGTTGAAGATCCGAGTAATGATCTCAAAAGGTACCGCTCGGAACTGACGAACCATCAGACCATCAGCCCCGGTGAGACGGCCAGAGACGGTCTTGCTGCTCCGATTTCCTCTGGTTTGATTGGCCTTGTAATAGAGACGTGGACGGAGCGCTGCGTGCACTCTAGTACGGTTCTATTATGGCTCTGGCTGGTGGCTTTGCATCCTCGACGTCATCCAGGATACTCTTGAAGCACCGCATACGGTTGGAACACCAGTGCCTTTGCGTAGCGGCTTATTCCCTGCGCCTAGCTTTCTTACGGCTCAGCTGATGCGGAACTGTCGGAGATAGCCGATGCTGGGAGGAGCAAGGTGGAAAAGCGTCGCATACGACGACTAGGAGGCTGCCTGCTTGGAAGCCGGCCGTGTTAACTCTAGGTAGATTCTGCAAGTATATGAGCAGAGGACTGGGAGCAGGGGTTTTATGTCTCAGTGATGGTGATGGTGGGACTCCGCATCCGGGAGGATCCTGGTTGGAATACTACTGGGCCAGGTTCTTGTACATGGGAGACCGTCGGTACTGGCTGATAGCTGCCGTGGTTCTGTGTGGAAACGCCTTCTCTACAGCCTAGTTGATAGAGCGAACTTGTTGAATGGACACCTCGGTCTCTCAAGAGCAAGGAGGGAGGATTCTTAAACCGTGTAACCGAATGTCCCCCTATTAGCAATGATCGGGTGGACATTCCAGGCCGTGTGGTCACATTGATTATGTTGCCCTCTGCCGATGGTAGTCTGGAAACTTCTTTCACACCGCGGGAATTCTCAGTGCTAGATGATGTTGTTCGAAGAAGGCTTCAGGGACTGCGATCTTCAAGCTATACCTGCGTTTCGAAGTCAGCGTGCGATAAAATTTTAGCATGCGAGCGACTAACATTATATTCCCCGAATTTTCGTATTCGCGACGCTATTATTTGTCATAGAGAGCATTTTCAGGGAAGTTGCGACGCTGTAAAAAGCATCGTCAGTAAATTCAAAATTTCGCGCCGAGTGTAGTACTCACGTGTAAATGCGCGAGAAAAAGGGCAGCCCGCGAGAGAGCGGAAGGCAGACCGCGCGAGAAAGCCCTAGAGCGGAGACTTCTTGTCCGACCGCTGCGACGACAAGTCTGGTGTGAGTGAGAGAGTAAATCGGTAACGTGTCGCGAGTGAAGCGCGGACCGTCCCCGCGTGTGCCAAGGCTGAGCGATCGCCAGGATACGGGAATGACAGTGCGAGAGAGAGATAGAGTGTGAGCGAGTTTGCGGGTAGTGGTGTGCGCGATTTTCGGGACTTTTATGCGGAAGTGGGATTAGAAAAAGCACCGTGTCACAAATGGCGCCCAACGTTGGGCAAAGAGTTCGATAGTGAGTGTGCGAGTAAGTTTAAGTGTGCGGTGAAAGTATAATATTATTTTAATATAATTAATAAATATAAAATAAACCAAGGAAATTCGTTGCGATCTTGGAAATTGCGCACAATCGCGTGCTCTGTTCGGCAATACCGAGAATCCCGAATTTCTCTTCCCCCCTTGTTGTCAACAGCGCACGGCCGGGCGAGCGCGCGCGGGATTCCGAGAAACGGTGCGAGTTCTCGAGTGGCGCAGTGTAGCTGAGAGGCGCGCGCGTAAACAAGCCGAGCCATGAGTTCTGGGAAATCTTGTGAGCACGTCATTGTCGCGCGGACTTAGTTCTTTCCGGCGATATATGTGCAGCGTGTATTATCATACGGTGCGTTAGTGCGGCCGTGTAAGAAAATATTTCAAAAACTTCAACATGGGTGACACCGCGGACAAGCATAAGGCGATGATGAAAAGCCTCTTGCTCTCGCGCGAACATAAGCGGGACGTGGGCCGCTTAACGATAAGCGAAGTGCGCGCCGAGTTAGCAGTGCGTGGGTGTTCGGAAAAGGTGCGTTATCCACATTACTCGATCGGTTGCTGCGAGCCATATTGCGTGGCGAGGAACCGGATAATATAGATATCCCGTGGTATCCGTGGGACGTGCCGGGTGAAGATGAAGGAGATGGGAACGCGCTTAGTGACCGGCGAAGGAGCAGACAAGCACGAAAGAGATACGGGATAACTTAGGCATAGAGCGCGCGAAATTGGAGAGCGAAGACAATGTGAGGCCGGAGAGGTGAGTGACATTGGCCGAAGTGCATGAAATCGCACCGACCGTCTCGGCGTCAACAACAACTGTAACGCCGAGCATCGTGGTAACGTCAATGGCTTCGCGGATGTCGCTCACACAGCCGATGGTGACGCCGTCCACGGGATGTAAGCCGACGGTGGGAGTCATGCGCTCGCTGTTTCCGTTACAGCGGGTGGGAGGATTGCGTCTGGCTCCTGAGCTGCAAGCGCACTTGCGCGTTCAGGAGCGCTTTGAATACCATTCGGAGCAGTATATTCCAAACAGGCCGCGCATAGGGGAATTGTCGGTAGTGCGGCCGAGCGGCACTCACGTAGAGCCGACGCCATTGAGAAGCGAGCCGATGAGAGAGCGCGAGCAGTGGTACACGCCGGCCCAGAATTATGACGCAATTGAACGCGAAAGCACACCAGCAGAATGTGGCGGTGCGAGCTCTGAAGCGGACGACGAAGCGGCCGATTTCGTACAAAAATCAGCCGATCGCGAGAAAGATAAGGAGAGAGTGAGAGTAAGAGAGATTCAGCGTGTTGAAAGAGAGAGTGCAGAAGCCGCGGCGCGTGAAGCGGCCCAGCTGGCCGGGCAAAAGAAGTTAGCGCAGCAGGCGACAAAGTCGCGTGCGAAGCCTTGCAGTAGTAGAGAGAGTGCACGAGCGAATAATAAGAGCGAGCGTGGATTTATACAGACTAAACGTGGTAGCTTCAATACATCGCAAGCTAGTAAGGATTATTCGCCCGATTCTGATAGTGAGTCGGAGACACCAAGGAGGCGTAGGCGCGATGATAGTATGAGCATGAGAAAGAGAGAGAGCGGGCGTACGAACATTGAAAAGCGATCGTCTGAGAGCGAAGAGGACGTGCGGAGACGGGATAAAACCCGTAGGAGTTTTGATGATCAGTTAAGAGCCAGCAAGCTGGCTAGAAGCTGGGGACTAAAATTCAGTGATAGTGGGACACAGGCCGCCGCAGAAGAGTTTTTAGAGGAGCTTCGCGATAATAAGGTAGGGAGTGGCATAACGGATGAGGAACTGTTGAGAGTATTGCAGTGTGTTTTTAAAAGTGAGGCGGCGCGGTGGTTCAGAATGAGAGACGAGCGAATGTGAACTTGGAGTAAGTTTGCGAGAGTGTTTAGAGAGCGTTTTATCGGAGAGTATAATAGGAAGGATTTAATGGATGATCTGAATCACCGTACACAGGGAAAAGGCGAGAAAATAGAGGTTTTCTTAGAAAATCTCCAGTGCATCACGGAGCATTTTAAAGTGCCGCCGAGTGAAGAGGAGTTAGTAGATATCGCGTACGGGAATCTGCTGCCTGTTTATCGCCGATTTATATCGGAAAAGGTGATAGAGGCGCTCGAAGACATAGAAAGATACGGAAAGCGATACGAACGTCAGAGAGAGCTTGATCGGTGCTACGTAGAGCCACGGCCGGCGGAGAAGATGCACATTGCGGGTGCAACGTGTAAGGTGGGAGCGAGGTCGAGGGGGAAGGTAGCAGCCACGGAGGACAGCGAGAATGTTCAAGTCATGCCGTCCGGGGAGCAGGAAAAATCGGAAAGTAAAAAGAAAGTAGAGAGGAATGAGGATAGTGATGTTAGTGTTATTGATGTGATAGAGATAGCGGCCACTCAACAGCGTGTTTTCACAAAACCGGAGAATAATCAGTCTGGCCAAAGGGTTACATTTTCGCAGGCAGTGAGAGGAGACGCGCGTACCGGAGAAGTCGTGCAACGTCCCGTGAGTATGACGCCAGTAATGCGCCGGCCGGCCGTAGTTAGTGCCCCGGCGAGTTTTAAGCAAAATATAGTAGATAATGGTGCGGGTGGTGCGCAGTCGACTCCCGCACGGCAGGGAAGTGTTGATTTTGGAACGCGTATCAAGCGAAGGGCGAGATCACGCCGAACAACAAGATGAATGATAGGCTGCCGTTTTTCGGTCCGTGCTACACGAGCCAGGCCGTGGGACATCGCGCATCGGAGTATCCGTATACACTATGCTACTGTTGTAGAAACCCGGGACATGTAGCGCGGGATTGCCCAGAGAAGGCTAATTTGGTATGCACCGGCTGCGGGTGCCCGGGCGTGACAATAGGGTGGTGTTAACGATGTGCCCCTTTAAAGAAGCCGTCGTAAAACGCGCAACGCGGGGGGCCCCAGTAAATCTCACTCCCCGCGTAACTGGCGCATCTGGGTACACGAGCGATAGTGTGTTAGCGTTGGTTAGTAAAAATTGTAGCGCCGAGCGAAGTGATAAGCAAGCAGTTTGTGTGAGTGAAGATGTTAGAAGAAAACAATTGCGTGCGTGCGACGAAAGTAGTGTGGTCGTGCATAGTGTAGTCTCGGAGAAAGGGAGGATTAGTAGTGAGTCGTTAAGAGGGCACGCTACTATAGTGGAGGAAAATCGCGAAGATTCAGGAGAAAGAGAGTTATCACGAGTTAACGAGGGCAACGGGTTGAGTGAGGAGACGAATGAGGAAGTGAAGCGGGTCGTGGAAGAGTTCGCGCGGCAAATATCCGACTCAGAGTATAGTGCGAGTCAGGGCTCTGAAGCAGTTGCATGTAGAGTCACGGAGGAGCAGGGAGATGGGAATATTGGAAGAGTAGACGATTCAGCCGACGGCAGTGGTGTTGTGGGGGCTATGGCCGAAAATAAACATTTTATATCTGTTTTGCTCGCGGGGAAGGAACACAAAGCCTTGTTCGACCCCGGTGCAAATTGTCGTTAGCTGGGCCGCGCGTGTTAGAGAGATTTAAGGATCGCCTTAAGGCGTATAGCTCCGTGATTAGGTCGGTCAATGGTAAAGTGACGCCGATAGTGGGGTGTTAGATATGATGATAGAGGTCGATGGAGGGGGGAAAGTATTGAATGTGAAGGTAGTAAGTGAGCTCGAGCATGATCTGATTTTGGGCATGGATTTTTGTACGGAGTGCGATATAGATGCGCGCTTAGCTAGAGGTATGTGGAGGACTAATAGCGGCGAGTGGCATAATTTACCGGAGGAATAGACGATAGGGGGAAGACAATTTATGCAGAATGCGCAGGAATAAGTGAGATAGCAAACGACGAGCGAGATAGAGTCGGAAAATTGGTGGCGAGTATTTTGCCGCCGGAGACAGAAGTGCCTGGGGTAACGAAACTGATAGAGCATCACATCGACGTACAAGGCGCCGAGCGAGTGAGGCAGAAGCAGCGCCGTATGTCGCCAAGGCTGCTCACATTTGTGCAGGATGAAGTGGCGAGATTGAGTAGAGCAGGTATTATCAGGAGAACTGCGTGCGATTGGCGTAGTGTCCCGGTAGTGCAGTAGAGAGACGGCGAGGGCTGTATGGGCTTTGACTATCGCGATGTAAATAAGCATACGAAAAGGGCGCGTACATATTGCCTAATATGGACTCGATACTCGATCACTTACGAAACGCGAGATACATCTCCAAAATAGATCTAAAGCAGGCTTATTATCAGGTACCGATCGAGCGCACGAGTAGGAAGTACACCGCGTTTTCGGTCCGAGGGTCAGATTTATGGCAATTTAAACGCATGCTATTCGGATTAGCAAATGCGCCAGCGACGTTTCAGCGACTGGTCGACGCGCTGTTTGGGCCGGAGTGTGAGCCGTTTGTATTTAGTTATTTAGATGACATAATTATCGTGACAAAGAGTTTTGACGAACATGTGAAGTGGTTAGAATTCGTACTGAGGCGTATAGTGGAGGCCGGGTTACAAGTTCAGAGTAAGAAGTGCGAGTTTTGCTGTGACCAAATATCATATCTAGGATTTCTGCTCGATCGGGAGGGATTAAGGCCGGATCCAAATAGGATAGCTGCACTGCTGAATTATCCGGCGCCGAAGAATGCCAAGCAGGTGCGTCAGTTTATGAGTATAGCACAACTGTACGCGCGATTTGTACCGCATTTTGCCGAACTGGCCATGCCGATAAATAAGCTAACATGTAAGGGCCAAGCGTGGGAGTGGGGTGAGGAGCAAGAGAAGGCGTTCGAGGAGGTAAATTGAGTAATGGCGCGCGCGCCGGTGTTGCCACGGCCTGACTTGTCTAGGCCGTTTTACATACAGTGCGACGCTAGTAATTCGGGTTTAGGCGCGGTATTAGTACAAGAGTTTGAAGACGGCGAGCACCCGATAGTATTCGCCAGTAGGTAATTAACGCCACCCGGGATTAATTACTCTACTACGGAGAAAGAATGTCTCGCGCTTCTGTGGTCAATTAATAAATTTAGGCCATACGTGGAGGGATACAAGTTTATTGCAGTAACCGATCATAGTGCATTGAAATGGTTACGAAACTTGAAGGAGCCGACGGGTAGACTAGCGCGATGGGCCTTGACGATGCAGCAATGGGACTTCCAGGTCGTGCACCGAAAAGGCAAACTGCATCAAGCCCCAGACGCTCTCTCGCGTATGTACGAGGAGGGTGAACTAGAATCCGCCGCGTTCGAGGAGGTGCGTGATCCACGGTACTTGCGTATGTTAGGTGAAGTGCAGGCTACTCCGTTAAAATATAAAGATTGGATAGTGGAGGACGGGAGACTGTACAGATACCGCATGGATCGCTCATAGAGCCGGTAGTGGGCGCCAAGGAAAAATTTAAATTGGTATTGCCAAAAGAGAACAGGGAACGAGTTATGCGAGATGCGCACTGTACTCCTTCATCGGGGCACTTAGGTATTGATAAAACTTACGACTGTATTGCGCACGAGTATTATTGGAAGGGGATGTATTACGACGTGAGTGATTTCGTGCGATCGTGCGAGCGGTGTCAGAAGTTTAAAGTATCGCAAAAAGGAGCGCAGAGCTTGATGGGCAGTAGGATAGTGGAGAGGCCGTGGGTAGTGGTTGCCGCGGATCTGATGGAATTTCCTCCGAGTAAGAGTTAGTGCAAATACTTAGTCGTTTTTCAGGATCTTTTCACGAGGTGGGTGGAAGTAAAGCCAATCAGGAAAGCCGATGGGAAGTCGGTAGCACGCGCTTTGAAGGAGTTAGTTTTGTTTAGGTAGGAAACGCCAGAGTACTTCTTGTTAGATAACGGACAGGAATTTGACAATCAGCACTTAAGAAAAATTCTCGCGGAGTATGGTATAAAACACGTTAGACGCCACCGTATCACCCGCAGGCAAACCCGATAGAGCGTAGCAATAGGACATTAGAAACGATGATTGCCGCGTTTGTCGGAATGGACCATCGCGATTGGGATATTCACATTCACGAGCTTCGTCATGCGATTAATACCGCAACTCAAGCGACAACACGAGTATCGCCTGCATTTCTAAATTATGGTAGGGATCCGCGGCCGGTGAAGAGTTTACGCCGAGAGGTAGAGTGGAAGCGGTCTGTTCTCAAGATATCACTAGAAGTATGGATGGATAGAGTGAAAAGATTGGACGCATTGAGGGACTTGTTAGCATGACATATTGATAAGGCCAAGGAAAACAGGAGCGCGAGTTCAATAAAAATAAGCGAGACGTCAGGTTTAGCGAGGGCGACTTAGTAATGAGGCGCACGCATCACTTGTCGAGTGGTATTAACAAGTTTTCAGCTAAGTTGACAACTAAATACGAAGGACCGTATAAGATAGTAGAAGTTCTGTCACCGACGGTTTACGTTTTAGAAAGCGTGGTTGGTGAGTCACGTAGGATTGCGAAAACTCATTCAAAACTGGAAATTACTTATAAATAATAAATAAAAATATTTATTGTAAAAATCTTTTTGATTTGTGTATATTTAAGTATTCTAGAATTTTCTGATACCAAATTAAATTTTTTCAAGCAAAAATGCATATATTTTATATTTTCCGCTCGCAAATCGTATTACATTCGGCATTGCTGTTCGTGATAAAGGAGGAACAGTCAAACAGATTGTAGAAACGCTGTTAACGGAACAGAACATACAAGTTTAATTATAAAACAACTCAATTACTCCCGTTAAATACTTTAATAAAACAAGAATCTTAGAAAATATTAATCCGCAAAATTGGAGAAATCATTATGTAAGGCGTTAATCAAAATATTTCATGAAATTTCATATATTTAAATTACTTATAAGATTTTATTTTTGCACCCGTGATAGGCACTAGGGAAAGTCACTAGAAAGATTCAGTACTGCTTTTCGCAAAAAGAAAATATTTTTTATTAATTAATTATAATAGCAAATGGACTTGTTTTTTATATCGCTATAATCCGCAAAAGAGGAGCTTCCGAACTGTATTTTTATAATAATTATTTTTTACCAATTCTTCCCGTAAAATTACTTCATATATTTCAGCGCCGCGCCCCCTTCTAAAAATTTATTTTGCTTATAACTTTTTAATCATTGATCCGTAAATAAAAACTATTGCGGAGACTAACTCGGCAAACTTGGAGAAATCGATTGGATTAAAGATCAATCAAAAATATTAATATTTGAAATTTCTGTTCGCCAACTTCACAAGTCTCACGTGTTCCAGCGACTGACGTCACGCCTCCTATATTATTCGCCATGAATCCTATATTATATAGTATGACGAGACCTGCTCTCGTCTAAGGTAACGCGAGCAGGAGGAGAGGGAGCGATCCCTAAGTACGCGCGCCAGTACAAAGAGCGGAGAGAAGGAGGAGCGGGGAGAGCGAGCTTGGAAGGACGAAAAGCTCCACTCATTCGCTCACCTCTCATCCGTCGTCCAGCCAGCACGCAGCCGAATCACGCAAGCCAATCGCACGCTACCCGAAACTGTGAGTTGCCACTTAAAGTAATTTATTGTAAAGTGCACGCGACCTGCATCGGCAGGAATTTCGCGGACGAAGTGTCAACATGCGCGTTCTGTTCTCGGTTTGTATTTATTCTTCATTTCTTTTAACAAACGTTCGTGTAGTTCTTTTATAATACATCTCGCAACTGATCATTTTCTACCCGATTCCTCCCGTCCGATCCCCCCCTTCTCCGACTTGCAGCTAGCCGCGGGCAACGAAAAGCAGCGGCAGCTAACGGGGAAGGTCGTGTACACTAGAGGTAAAGTGCACGCGGCTTTGTTAAAAAGTGAAGCGAAGTGCGTTAGCTGCCCCGGGTGTCTAGGCCACGCAAACTCCGTCAGATTTCACCTAGATCGTCTGCGTTTTTGTATAGACTTCCGAAAGGTAAACGCAGCGACACAGCCCGATGCTTACCCCCTGCCGTATATGCTGGACATCTTGCGAAAGCAACGCAAGACGAAATTTATCTTCACCTTGGCTCTAGAGTGAGCGTACCACCAGATTCCCCTCTTGAGGGAATCACGACAGAATCACGGCGTTCACGGTCACCGTAAAGCCGTACGTATACTCTTACATGGATGATATTACTATCGTCATCGAAACGTATGAGGAACACAAGAAATACCTGTCGATGCTACTGGATCGGCTGGTGAAAGCTGTCTTAACCGTGAACCGCCGTAAATACGTCTTCTTCAAGGCGGAGGTAAAGTATCTGGGAGTCTTGGTAAACCGAGACGGCATGAGGCCCGACTCAGAGAAGGTAGCGCCGATCAAGAACTACTCCCTCCCAAAGGACCTCAGACAGTTGCGCCGTTTCCTAGGAGTGGTATCGTGGTATCACTGGTTTATGCCGAACTACGCAACAGTGGCTAAGCCCTTGACTCGTCTGACGAAGAAATATCAGAGGTACGAGTGGCTCGAGGAGCAACGAACCGCATTCGACAAACTAAAGGTCATAATCCTCGCGTCGGCCGCGAAAGGAATCGCTGCGAAGCTAGCGCCGAAGTAGTCGGGGCCCTATTGGATACTAGAGGTCCGCGGGTTGAACACCTACGGCCTCAATAGGAATAGCTCAAGCCCTACGTCGTTGAAAATGATGGAGATCCCCGACCAGCGAGGGAACACGAAGCGACGAACGGTCCTTCCGCTACACCAGAAGATGAGTACCCACCGAGGAAAATAGAGACGATGCACGACTCATCTCTTGAGCCCGCAGAAGCTCAGCCATCGGGGGATGAGAGGGCGCCGACGGACCCGCCCGCAGTTAGTCCCCACAGTAAACCGCGAGGGCGGCCCCAAAAAGTCTCCCTCGTAGCCATGCGTAAGGCCAACCCCGGGGCTAGAGTTGGGCGGCCGGTGAAAGTTTCGTAAGAAGCGTGGACGAGAAGTCAGGCGCGGCGCGCGTGAGGATTGTACGGCTATCTAACAGAGATTTCGGTTTCAGGAAATGAACGTCGACCAGGGCACTCTCGAACGCCTCGCCGCGCCGCCGAGCTCCTCAGTATGCGACTCCGAGCGTCCGCCCACAAGCTCGTGAAGACGGCGATCCTCCTTCTGGATGACAAGCAGGAGAAGCAACGCTGTCCGGAGCAAGAGGAGCGGGAGGCCCAGGACTGGATCCACATAGTAGAGGCAGAAGACCACGTGCTCGGTGGTGCTAAGGTGGTGCGCGGGGTTCCCTAGCTCGAGGAACAGCAGCGCCGTCTGCCACGCCAAGACATCCCGCGACAGCCACCACCCAGTCCTCCGCCCGTCCAACGGTGGGAAGCCGCTGCGTAAACAACCTCCCCGCCGACGAGGGAGGTGACCACTCAGGTCGAAGACGACCTCGGGACCATCAGGGTCTGAGCCCAGCACCAGGAAGTGGTCGTCCGCTTAATGCGGGCCAGAGAGAGCGCGAGGCGCACTCGCCAAGAGGAGGCGGAGACCTTTTCAGGCCTCGACCACTCCTTGGCCTCGCTTAACGGTAGCCATTGTTACCTGAGCAACATTGGGCCCGGCTGGTCGCCAAGAAACGCTGAGAAGTGGCTCACCTCATCCAGTGGAGGGAGGAACAGAGCCTATCCGCAGCCGCCCAGATGGAGGCGCGATGCGCCCAAGAGGCGGGAAAGCACAGCGAAGTGGAGGACGACGACAAGAGGGCGCAGGAGAAACTTTTAGCCGCCAAGGTTGCTGCCCCAGTTGCCTCACCCAAATCCCCGTCACAGCCTCAGACCGGAGGAGACGCGACGGAGATGTCCTCTAGCCAGGGGAATAGCAGCCGCAGGCGCTGCTGGATATGCGGTCACCCAGGTTCGAAGGAGCGGCGTTGTAACAAAGGTAAGCAAAGTGCGTGAGGGCGTCTAGGCCGCGCTAGCTCTGTCAAATTTCAGCCCGCTACAATAGTTGAAAGACGGATTCATGCAACTCAGTCCATCGTCCGCCCACCTTCCCCCTCCACACAGCCCTCCTCAGCTCTTCCTCAAAATACCGTTAAAATATAGTAAGAAATGGGTGTTATTAATATTACTATTGATCCGCAAAACCCTTCCATCCCACTCCTCCACCCCTCCTAAAGAATTCTTTATTAATTCACTTGAAATTATAACCACTTATTAAACTGTTTGTCTGCATGTGTGTGTGTGTTTTTTTTTTTTTTTTTGGGGGGGAGGTTAGGAAAAAAAATGCATTTACGCATACAGTGATGTTATGTAGGACTCGACCGTATCTGGTAATACCTACTAAAACCTCCATGCCGATGTTTTGTGGCAGGTCCTCCCCCCGACTGTAATTCCCCCCGCG
>JAYJLV010060083.1:0-17707 GCA_036873485.1 Torymus texanus
ATATATATATATATATGTAGACGCGAGAATGTGCAAGAAGAAAGAGTATAAGCACGAGAGAGAGAGAGAGAGAGAGAGAGAGAGAGAGAGAGAGAGAGCAAGAGAGAGGCAGGAGCTGCGACGGTTTTGGAGGTGACGTTGAGAATAGAGTTCGGGTTTCTCTCTATTTTCGTTGCTTTTTTAGTTTCTTGTCGACTCGCCCTCTCTCTCTCTTTCCTTCTCGATCCCTGACTTTCTTTTATGTTCGATTTTTCTTGTTTTGGCGGGGAAAGACTAAGCAAAGAGGGCAGTTTCATAAATGTCCGATTCAAGTTCGAAACGTCGTTTGAAACTAGTCTAATTAACACTTATAGTAAGAATGAAGCGCTGATTTTCGATTAAGATTGCCTGTGTGAAGAAAATGGAAGTAAGATGGTAATCAGGAGATAAGCTTGTTAATGGAAAAGTTAATACGACAAATTACATAAAAGAATCAAATGAATATTAAAATGAAAAAATTTAAAATGATATTTATTTTTGTAAAACGCATGTATAAAGAAAAGTAACATATTAACGTTGACAATAAATTATACATAAAATTAATATTATAATTATTTCTAATTTTAACTCTTAATAAATAGAGTTGAATCGAATCGATACAAGTTTATTTTAAAAAGAACTTAATTTACTACGTACTCACATGCTTACCAGAAAAATGTAAAAACCTTGTAAAATATACTTCTAACAATGCTTTTAACCAAAAGACGTCGGCTAAATTTATACGTTTTCTTAGCTATCTTCGATCCATCGGTTTTCTGTCGGAACCTCTTTCACTCAAGCATTGCTTACAGCACGCTCTCCTACTCGTGTAAGTACGCACACGTGCACACATACACGCAAGCGCTTATATACATGCGCATGCATATGCATGAAGGCTTTCTCGAGCGTTTTGAAGTATGGACGGATTAAAGGCGTAATTAACTCGAGTACTACCTGTATTCTTTATACGAGCTAGCTCAATGTTTTCGTAAATCTTTTTAATAAGGCATAAAAACTTTAGGAAATTCCGTAACTATATTCCACCAGCTGCCCTAACCTTCTGACTGTGGCTCTTGAAAACTTATATTCTTTCTTTAATATGTAAAACTTTTTGCCAGGGATCTCTGCACCAGGCGAACATGCCAACAAATTATGAAAAAAAAAATAAAAATATTTAAGACAATTTCACGCGAATATATGAACAAATTAATTTTAACGTATTGTTATTCAGTTATTTTTCAATCATATATGAATGCGGAACATGAAATTATACGATTAATTAATTTTTCGGTATTTCAGCCATACATCAGATATTTTCGATTTCATCGAAACGTATAAAAATCATTAAGGTGGTCTTATACCTAGTCGTCTTTTGGGCCAAAAATACCTGAAAAAATAATTTAAAATATTACAATATCATAAAAATGTATAGATACTATAAACATAACTTATCTTCTACACCATTATGGAAAATATAGAGCATCCAACCATTTCATCCAGAATTATGCTATTTTGAAAAAATATATTTCTGCGTTGTTTTTTTTTAAGAGCGCTTGATGAATTTTCATTGAACAAAAAGCAAATTGCTTGTTATATGTACCTCTATGGTAGATTGTTCTAGAATTTCAAAACCGCTTCTTATTCGTAATTTTATGAATTTTTATGGTTTTAGGCATCAAAAAATTACTTTATCATAAAATTTTCAAAATCTAGAGAAACCTACCATAGAGGAACATATAACAAGCAATTTCCTTTCTATTTCATGAAAATTGATCAAGCGCTGTCCAAAATAAAAACAACGCAGAAGTTCAAAATATCAGATTTGCTCATTTTCTTTTAAATTTACTTTTCTGAATCTGAGATCTATTTAACAGTATAAAATGATTGAAATATAAGATCTAGTAACTGAATGTATGCATTTAGAATCTTATGTCAACAGCATCGATTCAGCTAAAAGTTACTGCAATATATGTCCTTTTATACTTTTTTAATCCATCTAATATTGAATGGGTTTTTCAAATATTATGCTAAGTTAGATTATTATTGCTAATACTAATACAAATATCAAATATCCAGCCCGTGGTATGAAATAAAATCAAAATCCCATCTAAAATCTGAAAAAATCAATATTTTCATGATCAAAAGTACATGAGTATATAAAAGTCGATAAGACTATTTTTTTCATTTATCACTTGATTACACATATTATGAATATATTACATATCTGTATGTTGAGTTTACATGTATCAAGATATATATATATATATATATATATATATATATATATATATATATATATATCTCGCATACCTGAACGTTCAGTCGTTCGCTTGACAAACACATACATATATATATACACGTACACGCGTATAATATACAGGGTCAATGTTGCGAAGTCCCGCTCTCAACCTGTGTCGAGGTGGGGCGCGGCTCTCTTCGCACAACACACATCGTACGCGCTATAGCGTATAGTATATATAACATACAAGTGTACTTATCTACCTATAGCCCATACACACGGGCATGTGCGAACGCGCTCCTCTCTCGATTTACATCTGACCCAGTCCCAGGAAAAGCGCTCTCACTGGTCATTGCTCTTTCTCTCTTGCTCTCTCTCTCTCTCTCTCTTACGTACGCATATACACGCCTACGCACAAACACACACACACACGATGAAGCAGCGTCGCCGTCGATACGATCCTATACAATCCAGATATCGTATGTATTATTGCGTATATTACTTTTTTTTTTTCTTCTTCATTCATATAAACGTTCATGATGATGATGATGATGATGATGATGATGATGATCAGTGTCTGAAATAAGGGACTATTGTACGCGTCATATGAAGATTAATTTTTATTCATTTTTCCTAGTGAAACGAGTGGAAGGGATAATTCCTCTGTTTTGCATTCCACGTGTATATAAGACAAGGTGTGTGTGTATATAACGATATAGTCTTCGTAGACTACGTTTCTTATTTTCTTTTTCATTTTTATTTGCTTTTACCTTTTCGTTTTGGCGCGGTTTATGAGCGAGCGGAATTTCAAATGAGAAAGAGAGACGACGCGAGGCTTTCGAATTGTATTTAAATAGGAGCGCGCGTTACTTTGTTTGGGGTCGAGTACTGCTGCTGCTGCCGCTTCGTCGTCGTCGTCGTGCGTTTAGCTTTGTTGACGATTTAATTTATGTAAATAGTTTGGGCTTTGTTTGGAAAAATATGACGTGAATAATAATAATAATAATAATACCTTGAGAGCGCTTATGGCTCTACTGATTTATTATTTTAATAATACAGTTGTATATAAGTTGACAAAGAAAGAAAGAAAAAAAAATGTGATTTACATAAGCTTGAGAAGCCTATAACATAATCAAGAACGTGCTGTGAAAAAAAACACAGCCGAGAAAGAAAGAGAGAGAGAGAGAGAGAGAGAGAGAGGTAGATTGATAAGGTATGTGTATAAATCGTGAAATTTAACTCGCGCGCGTGAAATTAATGTCAGGATTTATACACCGTTCTCACGTATCCCCACAGCGATGTTTGTATACACGCGAATCTGCACTTCGTAAACTGACTACTCACTCGTTCGCGCGATCCGACGTTTTCGTTACTTATATCTTAGCACGGTTGCGCGTTATACTGCTAAACGTTACATATATACATATATAGACAACAGACACAGCTGCTGCTGTAAATTGTAAATCAACTATTCTCTCTTTCTCCTTCTCTTGACGCGCTTCTAATAAACATTTACGTAATTCGTATTTTGACTAACATCTCTGTATATAGTATGTGTATGTATATACATACACGGAAAGTAATACATGTTAAACGAGGCGTTAATCAAGGAAAGGAAGTACTCGATTTTGATAGTTTTCTAAGAACACGACGCTATGATACTTACTGATGTAAGGCAGGTCATGCGGTAATTTTTGGGAGGAGGGGAAGATGCGTAAATAAACAGATGAGAGGGAGTCTGTACGCGTAGTGAGTTATTTATGTATGTGTGCGAGCTGTTGCAGGAAGATCGAGAGAAAGAGAGAGAGTGAGTGAGTTGAGTTGGTTACGAGGGAGATCGATGCGCGCGATGAACTCTTGATGGATTGCGCCGTGTGTCTCTGTGTTTTGATTAAGGTTGAAAGATGTTGTCATAACTGTCGTAAATAAAAGTAAGTCGTCAGAGGGTGGCGACAGTGTTTTGGAGTGGCTTAGCTGTTAGATGTAAATTTTTTATTCCGCTTTTTTTTTGTGTAAATTTGGAGTTGACTGAGAGTTTTTAAATTTGATGGTGTGACGAAAACGACAAATATTCGTGTTCTAAATAGATTCGAGAACAAGTGTACATATGATAAATCAATTTACTTAAGTACGAATTATAGTTCATCTGTGTTTATTTCTGATTTATTAGATTTTTCAATTTTTCACTGTTAAAAATAAAGAAGCACCTCGACATATTAAAATTAATACGTTTTTAAATGTTTGGAAGACTCCAGAACCACGATAATAATCTTAATTTTTATTTAACTTCCGAAAAACCGCTCGCGTGTATAGATAAGCTGCGGCTAATTGCCTTACGCGCTATATCCATCACCATCAGCTACATCGAAACACATCATCGCCTTGGCATTTCATAACGTCGAAACAGCAAAAAAATCCGTCGCACATCACCACCACCACAACGATGACATAATTAAAAGTATCTCATCTCTCTTCCTCCCACATCAGTATAATATAGTGACATCAGCGTTTCTTAATTCTCTCTCTCTCTCTTTCCATCCTCATGGCTCTTTATACACGCGCTTGACCCACTAACTCTCCGCGTGCACATGGCTCTCGATCGCGTTTGTTGTTCGACTTTCGACTTTCTTTCGCGATCACGGCTGTCGCTACTCGACTTTTCCGCTGCGACCACTAATTACGGTTCATTATATGCCGTAAAAGAGCTAGAGAGAGAGAAGAGAGTATAGTACAGTACAACCGACTACACTCTATGGATTTTCGCAATCCTTGCGTTCGCGATTCACTATATATACGACGCGCGTGCTATTATAATTTTTACGCACGCAGTTGTTATATTGCGCACGGGACTTATGGTGTTTTGAAACACACGCGTATATAAACATACATACAACAGAAGCATAGAGAGAGAGGAAGGGAAAGAATGGAATGAAGGATAGATATTATAATTGCTTGAAACCTCGCGAGAGGATATAATATTATATGCACGCGTAGGGAAACTTTAACGGGAAAAAAAAGTCTCTTGCGACTTTTCGCCATCTTACGCAACAAACCTTTACGCTCGCTCGCGCATTAATCGCTTATGTATATATAGTGCTTACAGTGCTAAACGCACTGCGGCGGCCCTGACAGACCACAGATACACATATATACACAGACACACACATACATATACATTAAGCCGAGCTCTCAGCGTTGCGCGCGGTGAATCGTAAGTCTCAACAGCAACGCGCAGTGGTATATAGCAGCTATAGCAGTGTAGTTCCCCTTTTTCCGGCTCTGTGTATTCCGCGTGCGCGCGTCTCCTTCTTTATTTGGAATTTAGGGGAGAGAGAGAGAGAGAGAGAGATTTCGCGTCATTAGACCGCGGCTAAATCACGGTGGGCTTTAAACTTTTGCAGTAGTAGTAGTAGTCGTCGTCGTCGAGCGCGTGCACAGACCGACATACTAAGGAGGCTAATCGCGCCTTTTAATCTAGTCGGCGGCCGTCGTCGACGGTAGAAATCATGGTTTGTATGTGTGTGAGCACGTATATATGTGTGTGGAGAGAGAGAGAGAAAGAGAAAGAGGAGAAATGTATATATGTATAGTGCGCGGACTAGAGGTGAGGATGAATTTTGGATGGGCTATACGATGAGGAAAGCTGCGGAATGGAAATGTCGAGGGGTAGAGATATAGGTTTCTACATTCGTGCTTTTCGCTGTAGAGCTTGGATGCATATTACTAGAAGTAGAGATTTTCAAATGTAGGTTTATGGATTGAGCGTGAAAAATTGTGTAGTAAAATTAATTTTTTTTTTATGTGTATTTATAATGTACATGTTGCGTAATTTCTTCTCTCCTATTTTGGGTTCGTATACATTAATAAGGATTAACGTTATAAACTCGAACACGACTGCCATTCTCTAAAGATAAATAATTGGAACGTCGTTCGCTATATAATGGACGTATCGGTAAAATAAATTGCTGATGTTATGTATATCTGAATATTCTACTTATATGTTATGACATACAGCGTATATCAACGCGTATATTACTAATTAATGAAAATGTAATTATACTATGCAACATCCACACCAACACACACGTACAATATGAATAAATGATTCTCCTATGTAGCCACTTATTTTTAAAACCATCACGGAACCACAGTCAACAATATCTGACAAATTAAATCTATATTTTCCTCGCGTATCCGCATGTACACTTGCGTAACAACAAAACACGAATTCCAACAACTAGAGAAAAAAAAAATTCAAAATCACGCAAAGTCGCGCATTTGCACAAACAGTCGAGCATCGTCGCACATAAAAAAAAAAAATTGTATAGCACTGCTCGAGCAAACAGCAAGTACGAGAGCTCTGTATATATACGATTTCTGCTTTAGGCAACCACTACTCGTCGTCTACCAGTTCGCAATTACCAGCTTGATAGCTACAATTGACCGCGCGTTACGCAGTTCCAATTGAGCCTCTCGTAGTATATAGTGACACGTTAAATGTCATCCTGCGACATAACGTTACTCTTGAAGTTACAAAATTCATCTTCAACATACCACCATAATACCGATTTTTCCTCGATCTTATACATATTATATTTATATGTATATGTTAAAAATCAATACATTCAACGACACGTGAATAATGAAATTCCTCGCACGTATATACGCGCCAAAAAATCCCTTATAAAACACGTCAAATTTAGACATCGCGCATTTTCAATTATTTTTGCACGAGTGCACAGAGACCGAGGAGCGGTTGTAACCTGTCGCAGCAGTATATACACATACACCGAGAACGACGTATGTGTGTGTATGTACATATATATATATCACACACGCGTACGATGCTCAATGGGATTTTCGAATTGCCAATGGGTAACACGCGCATGTGTGGTATACTATATAGGCAGTAGCAACAGCGGATACAACCATCAACGTCGACGCGCGCTTCTCGCTCGTATTTGTTTTTACACACTCGTCGCACGCGCCCGCGAAAGTGTCTCCCACCCACTCTCATATTCTCGCTTTTTTTTCGAAAGCTTCATATGTGTGTTCTCTCTCTCTCGTCGTTATCTATATATATTTGTACGTATATCTTTTTTTTTCACTCTCACGCGCGTGCGCGCGTTGTAACTTTTCCTCGGGGCGGTAGCGACGGTTTTTTTCACGCTCGCTCTTGTACGTTTTTTTGCGTTTGTTGTAACACCCTTTGAAAAAGCGACAACCAAGTGTATATGTGAGTGTGTGTACTTGTGTTTACTCTCTCGCTTTATTTTCGTGGCTTTTCGTTTTTTGCCTTCGAGGGATACGTCAAAGAAGCACTTTGCGATGACGATTTTGACGTATATGTATACTGAGAGATGGATTTATTTTTGATTAATATGGCATTGTTACTGTTCACGTAAGTTTAAATAGGGCGAAATGTCTGCGGTAGAAAATTGACGAGCTTTTTTTTTGTCTAAGCTGTTTTAAATTAGCTACATTTTTAGTTATAAATAAGCTACTTTCTGTTTGGTGTAATCTAGCTGAAAACTGACTATAGTTTTCTTTTTTTAAATAACTACTTTTGTAGCTAAGAATCAATTAATAGATAATGACTTTTCTTGAGAAGTTAATTTTACGAATTTCGTAATTTTCTAAGGAATCGGGATACTTAGTTGCAAGAAACAATTTCTGCAGTACCGGGAAAAAAAAACAAATTGAATTGTTAGGTTAAATTGCACATGATCGCTATAAAAACATGTTCTTCTTTCTATTCTTTTCATTCTTTTCTACCTGATTTCGCTTAACGAAAATTATTAATAATTAAAAATTTAACACTAAGATACAAAACTCACATGACTTAAGCAAAGCCTACAACTAGTGGGCTAAGCTAATTTTTAGCAAATTATTAACCACAATCGTAGTAAACCGTTAACTGTAAAGATTTCCTCCTCCCAAAGTGTACGAACATACACGTGCTATATGCGCTAATTTATTCTTTTTCCTTTTTATATATTAGCCAGGCTATTCTACAATCATATATTGTTACAAGCTCGCGAGTGGTTTTCGACAATGTGTGTGCATGATAATAACGAGAAACATCGTTTCCGGCAATTTCAATCATTATTCCACAAGCGAACGTATCTATATATAAATATAACAATAATATACACGCGAGACGCGCTTTTGTCATTGTTATATATCCGTGAAAAAGTATTGCCGCGTATCTGCTACGAAATATAATGAGAGTATACGTTGAAAAGTTGGATGAATAATGACGGATTTGCTTTTGAAAAAAGTTTCTAACGAGCAGTATTAGCTTGACGCTACAGTGATCACGTCAATTTTTTTATACACACATATACGTACACGCTACTATACTCGTTCTCTAATTAACCATAAAATACGTAACAATCCATTTTTCTTTTTTCATATATATATATACACAATAAAATTAAATTAATCCGTACAACTTTCTATAATCCTGTCACTTCCCCTTACATAGCGCAATCAACATAAACATAGAGCACACTTATATATACATATATATACATAATATCATCTACGATAATTTCAAGCCTAATAAATCCCCGCCCCATACATCACTTTCCCATATATATACATATACACATACGCTCGCACAGACACGCACCGCAGCTAATAATTCATTATAACCCGCTAATAGCCGCGGCTTTTCCGCGCGATCGCGACTTAATTCAACCGCCGCACACACGTGCACGCGCTACTCTCCCTACTCTCATTTATTTTCGTCCTCTCTTACACTTATATACATACACAAGCGTCGTCTTGGTAACTTATAAAGCACGAAATTCGCGCAACCCCATCCCTCCCCTAAAAAAAGAAGAATCACCATCACTTACGTCCCTCTCACTCTCTGCATAACGAGAATTAATGCGTATTATAAATCCTCTAGGATTCTCTATGTCTCTCGACGCTGTGCGTTTTGCACACGCAGAGAGACGACGGTGATTGCGCAAGTGTGTGTGTATGTGTGTGTATGTGTGTGTGTGTGTGTATACGCTCGCGCAGGCGTATCTGCTTACCTACGCGTTACTGTTGCTGCTGCTGCTGCTGCTGCGCCTACCTGTCGTAACCTACTTATCGGCCTGGCGAGTTCTCGCGTGTATGTATATACTATACATGCGTATATGTATGTACATGGCTGTAGGCGGGATAGTTTCGTGACTCTGCGAAATTCCACACACTAAACGTGGCAGTATATAGAAAGATGTGACTCTCTTTAAGAAGTAGTGGGGGAGAAATTTTCATTCTTTCACACACATTTGTTGAACTAACCCCGATATATACTTACACGCGAGAGAGTAAAGTCATACACTCGATGATCCTTATGTATGTTATGCATCGCGAGGTAAAAAAAACGACCAGGTAAATGGTACGGTGACATGAATGCACGAGAAAGAAAAAAAACCGTTTGTGCACACACATATAACCGTGTGTCTTTAATTTACAAGTAAGTCGTATAAAGAAAGAAGGATGCACGAAGAGAGAAGAAAATCAAGTACGCACACACCACCGCCTTCTTCTTCTTTTTGCGCAGTTGTGCATGAACGCTGCAGTAGCGCCGCCGCCGCCGCCGTGTTCTCATCAGTACTGTACAGTACATTCTATAATAGACACGAGCGAGCGCACAGTTGAATGATAATTAGCGGTGCGGCCAAGCGTAATATATATAAGCTACCTCAACGAATATAACAATAACTCGCATGAAAAGAAAGAAACAAAAAACGGAGACAAGGACGAGAGGTTTAGGGATGGAACCTTATATTGTGCAACAACGATTGTATATCCTGGGGCAGAAATTTCAACGCGACATATATACACACACACACCTGCTATGGTTATACAGGAGGCGGCGCGGCAGGCTATGCGCAGTATACTTTATCGCACGAGCGAGCGCGAACGCGGGAGCAACGATTTGTAAACGTGCGATAAGATAAGGAAAGCGCACAGGAGGAGAGAGGCCTCGACTTACTGGTCTTCTCCTCTTTCTTTCTCTTTCTCTTTCTTTTCTTCGTATATATACACACATACATACGTATAGAGTCAGGACTTGGCGGCAGCAGCAGCGAATGCTCGCTTCTCCGCGAGTACAGTGCACGCGTTTCGCGTATCTATACGCGAGAGGCGAACTGCTGACTCGCACGCGTCGGCCTCTTAACTGCGCGCGCCTTTTGAATTAATCTCTCTCTTTCTTTCTTTCTTTCTCTCTTATTCGTTTTATTTCTCTGCGTTGTGTGCCGCAATGCGCACTCTGTCGCGACGGACTTTTCTCTCTCTCTCTCTCTCTCTCTTCGTACAGGCATGCATGCATATATACACTTGGCTGTCGCTCGTATTCGCTAGAGCTGCGGATCTAATTTGTCCGCGTAGTACGAGAGTACGGATTGCTCTTACATGTGCCGGTGTTAATTTTCAGGTAGGTATTAATGATTTTTGTAGTAAGGGAAAGGTGTAATACCTATTGCGCAGGTGTGTAATGTTAAATGCAGTGGTATGTGTACAGTGCAACTTACGTCTGCGTGCGACGACGCGGAATGGAATATTAGTATAGTGTAGTTAGAGGAGAAAGAGAGAAGTTAGAATTTAAATTTGGTATAAGAGGTTGAAATTGAAACCGTATAGTATGTAGAAATGTTAAAATTGATAAAAGGGTTGGAAAATTGTTATAGACACGAAAGGTTTATACAATATAATATCGTATCAATATTCTCGTCAAAACGTTTATTTATTTTTTTTTTATCTATTCGCGATTCTCTCTCGGATCATTTTATTATTTTATTTTTTCTATCGCGCTTACCAATCATTTGATTGTCCTGTTACCCAAACACCACACACACATACATACATGTAACCCAACCAACCCTTCATAATATCAAATCCCGACATACCCTGAACTTAAAAAAAAAAAAAAAAAAAAAAAAAATCCCCAATCACCACCAATACATCATACCAGTACCACGGCAGGCACGCGCACTATCAGCACGATATCCGCGCACACCCGCATAAATCAGAAAAAAAGCCAATAAAATCCGGCCTAACAAAGTGACGACGGCTGAATATTCGTACGGATAATCCGCGATTTATATCAACCTCTCTTCCCTTCTCTCTATCTCTCTCTCTCTCGTTTTTCCACAATCACGTAGTAGTATATACACATATAGAGCGACATAGCAAAATATCAGGCATCGAAATTAAAAAGTCGTTGGTATAAGAGCAACGAAACGACAATACATCCGTGTGCACAGGTGGCACACGCGCGTTTCGCATTTATCATTAGCGTATGCTTATGCGTATAGGGTAGGGTAGGCAGGATATGTGACGACGCGACATACACACGCGTGTGCGCACGCAAGCAAACGCACGTGCGTTGGAAGGAGGAATTTGGCATTAATTCTTGCGAGCATATACACGGCTTGTGTACGTGTTTATATTCGGATATTTCATTATACTGTGTTATGGAACGTATGTGTGAGGGTTTGGTAAGAGTAAAAGGTGAAGCAAGAGGGGTTGAATTTGTCATGTATATAAAAGACGTGTGTATTTTTTTTTTCTATTTAAAAGATAACACAATACCTCGTGGTTTAAGTATTATAAAATACCTGACATTGGTATAAAGAAAAAAAAAAGTGTACGGTGATTTTGTCGTTAACGAAAATGAATGTATTTTCAAGACGCGTATACATAGACACTTTCCGTTGTAAAAGTAGGTATAATATATACATATGCACAAGTCACTAACGTAGAAGTAACCCTATAACTTTGAAGTAACGGCTGGTTCGTACAACGCGCAAAATAGTTAAATGCCCCCTCGGAATAGCAGGTGTTAAGTCGAATATCCATTTGCCCGCGTGCACTGAGTAAGAAGAAAGTAACAACGGGCGTTGATAATTAAAAGGTGGCTCGTATTACCAGTACTAAAATCCCGAAGAGTTTTGTTTTCTTATACCTTAACGTCGTTGCTTAAACGGTTGTTTAGTTTTTTTTTCTATATAATAAGTTTTTGAGTATATATTGCATGTATAAGTGCAGTATACGTGGTAAATTATTCTTAGAGAGTTTCCCTAGATTTCAATTTTTTTTCGAGACTTCAATAGCCGGTGAATCGCGTCGGACGAGAAAGCCTTTTTTCTTGGTATACACATATATATGTAGTACGGGTGTGTGTGTGTGTGTATATATATATACTTTTACTTAATTGTCTTTTCCCGTTAAATCTCTTAAGTAATTAACCCGGAAAAGCTGAAATTTCTTTTCTCCCTCTCTCTCACCTCGACGTTTCGAGGTTATACGAGCCATTTCTTTACTCCGGTTTTTGATGGTTTAAAAATAATAGAGAGAAAGAGGGAGGAAGAGAGAGGAAAAAAAGCGTTTCACGCGGTCCGGAAAATTGGTTCTCGCTCTTTTTTCTACCTCGTCGCGACGCGTCGTTTCTTTTTTTTTTTTCTTTCTTTTTCTACGTTATTTGTAATTGCATGCATGATAATACTTCACTTTACGTAACACGCATCCACTTCACATCTATTTTTATCACTCTTTGTGACTACCACCACCAACAACAACGTGCGCGTGTACGCGCATAATTTGAAATTTCATAAACAACAACCATTGTAACAACGTATACGTGTCGAAACGAAAATTTCTTTTCTTCTTTTCTTCTATTCTACATCTATGCGTCATCTTAGATATTATATACGATGACCGCTAAGGGCAACTGAGAATCAATAACCTCACGTCCGTCTGTCGTCACAATCATCGTATACTCCGCGAAATAATAATCCTCACCGCTGGCAATAATCGGAATATCAATTGTTTTCCAACCTCGTAGGCGCGTATGTGCAATTTCTCTCTCTTGTAATAATTTCGCAGTCCATTGTTCGCCCATCCGTCCGTCTGCCGAGCGTTTGCATATATATGTGTATACGTATGTATTTTAAGAAACACTATAGAGTCACGTCTACGCACACAAACATATAAGCGAGCTCAGTTGACCTCGTGGAATCAATATTTATGCGGCGATAAATATTTATTTGCTGAATTAATGGTTTCCCCTTGTGTCTCGACTTATCGCACTGTATATATATATATATATATACATACACGCTTACATACACACGTACAACCAGACACGTCGATTTTTTTCCCTCTTCCCTTTCGTTCACAAAAAAGAGGAGAGAAAAAGCAAAAAAAAACTGTATAGCAACCGCACTACTACTATACTATACCCTTTTCTATCTCTTTCTCTCTCTCTGTAAAAGCTCCCGATAGGGCGGCAAAATAAATCAGTTAATTCTTGTGTAAACGGTCGGGTGGCGGCGGCGGTAGCCGACGGTGAAAAGAAAGCAAAAAAAAAAGAACAACCCAACGCGTGTAATTGGTCATTTGTATGGGGTTCGATGCTTTGCGGTTCCTTCCGGCCGCCGTTGTGGCGACTACTAGTCGTGCATACCGATGACGCGCGCTATATCCTAACAATCGTCCTCGTCTCCTACTCCACCTTCGCGCGCACGCGCTATTTCCTCCATAATTGTTCGTGTGGCGTTCTCTCTCTCTCTCTCTCTCTCTCTCTCTCTCTCTGTCTCTTGGACACAATGAAATTGAATTTCGCTTTGAAGGAGGTGAATTCTTCTTTAGTTTTATCGCATTGTATGTGTGTATATGTGTTGTCGACAACTGAATTGTCAAGGAAGAAGGAGTGTGCACACTATCTTTATTGTGTTTGTTTCCTTTCTCTCTCTTTCTTTCTGGCTCACTCGTTCGCCTGTCGTCGGATTTCGTTAGCCGGAATATTATCGTGATAAAAAAAAAGCGCTAAAGGAGAGTGAGAGAGATGAACTCACGTCCGCTCCTTTGAACTGTTACAATCGCGTTTCAACGGTCCTTAGAATCGTCGTAGCTGATAAGGACTGTGAAGCTTTGTACACGTGCACGTGCTGCCTACATCTGCCTTGATAAACTATTTATTTTACGTTGTTTTTGTTTTTGTTTTTTTTTTGTATATTGTTTAGTATCTAGGTGAAATATTGTCAACATAACGCGAAGACGTTGTTAATTTAGCAAGTAACGCGCTGTGGTAAGGAAATGGAAAATACTTACGTAAACATTGCGCATTACACAGACTCTGACGCGCTTTTTGCATGCATAATCCTCAGGGAACAAACGCAAAGACGTGGTATATATGTTAATCTACCGCAATTAACCCGTCGTAATTTTGCAATTATACATGATATGATGGCATATATACGAACGTACATCTCCAAGTCACAAATCATCATCACCGATCACTTTCTTCGAAATAATAACGTCAGGCGTAAAATATGTGCTTTTCCTTGCACGCCAAATAAATCATTGTGTCGTGATCGACAAACACGATCCCAAAATATATATACACACATACCATCAACGGTCGACTCGAGAAATACACCGTATACCGTCATTATAGAATTGTCACGGTAAATGCTTTTACTTCTCTCTCTCTCTCTCTCTCTCTCTCTCTCTCTCTCTCTCTCTCTCGAAGAATTCGTGTCAGACTTGATTTTTTTTTTGTCTATATACAATTCTCTAAGAATATACCTACCTCGCGTATACGCATCCCCTTGTTATTTCAACCGCGCGTATATATATACGCGCGCGAACAGTTAACCTTGAATCTGGAAACTTAAAACTTGTAGGTTAAGTATTTTTACTTACGTCATTGCATGCGTACACGTATATATGTATGTATATGTGTGTTTCATATATATATACGCATACTGGATATTTCGTGTTTGACAATAGAGGAGGGAAATGTTTCGAAGGGACGGACGTGAGGAGCATACGAATGGTTCGAAAATGTTATGTGTGTGTGTGTACTCTCGGTTTCTCTTTTTCTTTCGGCTTTTTTTTCCATGTGTTCTTCGGGCTTCGCTTGAGAAAATAGAGGATGATTAATTTCAGGTTATAGTATGTTATATGTGTACGATGGTTATCGGGACGTAGAGAAACAAAAAAAAGAGAGTCGTACGTCGTTAGTTTTTTACGAGGCGTGTTATTGTTTGTTGCGCCTATATAGTTTGTCGTTAAACGTCATTGTTGTTTCGAGGTTCATCTGTGAAAAGGTCATAACGATGCGGGATTGGAAATTCGCAAATATTTTACTGATGGATGTGCGATGCAAGGTATGACGTTATCCATGATAAAACGTCGATCGCTCAAGAGCCAAATATAATATGTTTCGTTTCATAAAAATAAAAATTTCGTCAATCTCCTCGTATCAGAAGTAAATATTATACCAAAATTCATTTCTTTTTTCCAACAGCAATCGACATACAATTTGTTAATACAAACAACATTTTCTTTATAACACGGTATTTCACCACAAAACAAAAAAAAACCCTTTTCCAACTTAACCCAACTACTTACATCACCTTAACACCTCAGCTCTCCCTGCATCGACACCAATGATTTCTTTTTTTCGTCGCATCGCCCATTTAGCACCTCCCAATTACCACCTATACCCCGTTCCCCAACTGACCACGGTAATCAAATTACGAACCGCCGCTGCACTAATTTTCACCTCTTCTCCCTCTCTCTCATGTCTGTTACACTTGGCGCTTCAACGACGAGCCGCTTGTTATCGTTTCATCCGCTTCGAAATAATGCCTCACCGTCGTCCACCAGTCGCTGCCAGAGAAGAGAAAGAGAGAACACTCTGTAATATCTTGGCAAGGAAAAATGTCGCGTTGAGATGATTTCGGTTATCAGCGTCGTCGTCTCATGGGGATGGTGGTAGCAGTAGACGACGACGATGCTGAAATTCGAGAAGGGCTTAAAAAAGTAAAGCGCATCGAACTGTTTGCCTTGGGAAAAGTGCATCGAACTCTCGTCTTTCCCTCCTTCTCCTCCTCCTGCTCCGTCGTTTATTTTAAATCTCGCTGTTTTCGTTTTATTCGATCCGTCAATTTTTCCCCCCATCGTTGGTATAGGGTGAAAGAGACGGAAACGGAGACGTTGGCAAGGCTATTGGGTACATTAGTGTGCGGGGAAAACATTGCGTCGAAAAATGCCGGGCTGTGGGAATCTTGATTTGTAATACAGCACAGGCAAAGAAACACGCCGAGACAGAGAGAGAGAGAGAGAAATGCGAAAGTTAAATGAACAGCAGGGTAGACAATGACTTTTTTATTGCACGGAGAGGGGAAAAAACGCGGTCTACCGTTTAGTGTTTGATAATTATATTATTTAAGTAACAAATAAATATATACATTACTCAAAATGAATAGAATTTTCAGAAAATTTCTGTATTTTTCAAAGAACAAACGTTAATTAAACAACAGAGAAGACTTTTAACCAATACAATGATCAACCAACCCTCTTCTATATTGTATATATATCGAAGGGCTGGTCGGTCGGTTGGAAAATTTTTTTTTTTACAGTCGGAGAAATCCGACCTCTCCGCGCGCTTCGACAGGGGCTTCTCGAGCGCTCACGCGCGAAGAAAATTAATTAAACCAATACGTATACATATATATATAGTACCGCAGAGGGGCTTCCTATACTCTCTTCTTTTATCATCAGTATACGTTTCGCTCGCTCGTCCTGTTACAGTATCAGCACGTCGGTTATCATTATTGTACAATACGATATACCAGTACCAGTAGCACTTTCGAATTGCTATCCTCCCTTCAGTGGTATACATATCTATCTCTCTCTTTTCCTCTCACTTCTTTTATTTTTCATCAACGGGCTAACGAATTTACGAGACCCGCCGCAATTTGCTCTCTCTCTCTCACTCTTTTGGTACGACGAGGACGGTAGGATCTTTTATTTTCTAGATTTTTCATTCCCTCTCTCTACTCGCGAGCGCGCGCGCCTGCGTCTAATCAAATTAGCGCGCTGCATAAACTCTCCTTTGCCCTCTTATTTTTCTTCCTTCGCGTCTCTCTGCCTACTGCCTTCTTCTTCGCGTGTGCTCTTTTTTTCCGCGCACTCTCTCTCTCTCGTGGCATTATGCGCGGGAGATGAGAATTTACATAAGCCGCTTTGGACTTCCTTTTTTTTTCGTTGCCGTCGTGAAGAGAGAGAGAGAGAGAGAGGCCTAAACAAATATTGGCCAACCTCGCCATCGTCGTCGTCGTCGTCGTTGTCGTTCTTTACCTCTTCTCTTCTTAGGGAGGGAAAGTGGGAGAGCAACGCGCATTTCTTCGGGAACGATCTCTGGCAACCAATGTAGGTAGAGGGAGAGAGAGAGAGAGAGAGAGAGAGAGAGAGAGAGAGAGAGAGAGAGAGAGAGAGAGAGAGGTACACTAAAGCGGCGTGCATGCGATTACCGCAGGAAATGCTTTCTTGAAGAGGCCGAGAAGACGAGGGAAGGGGGGTAGAGAGAAATTTTGGTTGGTTCGTAGAGGCGCGTATTTTTACTGGGAAGTCCAGAGAGAGAGAGAGAGAAAG
>JAYJLV010060093.1:0-17706 GCA_036873485.1 Torymus texanus
TTTCAACACATTTCATCTTAAAAAATCATTTTAAGACTTTTTTGTCTCAAAAATTTTTTTCACCGTTACAAAGCTTCTTCTTTGAGGAAGCAAAATAAAAAGTATATTTAAGATTAAATGGCCCATATCTCAAGAAATATGATATGGAATAATGAATTCTTGAGGCCCTGTTAAAATCATTTTCCTGAAGGGTATGTAGTTTCTTTGTGAGTCACGCATTCGAAATGCAATACCAGGAACGTAATTATAAAATAATTGTATAATTAATTATAATATTAATAAAACTACTTTTTGGATGACAATACTTTTTAAGAATATTTTCAACAGTTTTATATTTTATTATATTACCATTAATTTTACTATTTAATGTTTAATATATATAAAAAAATTAAACGTCACAAAAGCTTTTTGTAAAGACCGATTGTATTTTGAAGTAAGCGTATAAGGGTATAAACGGAATTACTGCGTTTGAAGAAGCTAAAATCGTCACATCGTTGAAAGCAGACCTCTGAAAGTAACAGCTCACCATCTGCCACGTCTGTATAAGACATCTCCATTGAGTTTCGTCATACTACCCGCAGTTAATAACAGTATACACTCACATCAAACGCCGCAAATCATTCAAAGGACGTCACATGCTTTAATAACTAAAGAATAAATAACTTCCTATTGAGCATTTCCGTACTACGCGCAGTCTCGCATATAGAATTACAGACCGGGTCATTATTTTCAATGTACGACACGCGTAGGGCGTAATGGACTCGGGTTGGCCGAGTCTCTGATGGTGCTACGAAATGACCTCCATAAAGCTATGATTCGATTCCTTGATATTACATCTATGGGAGAGTTATATCAAAGATAGTGGGTTTATGTGCGCGGTACTCGGAGGTACTCAATAACTTGAAGAGTCCGTATGCATGTGTGCGCTCACACTCCATTACGTCATTGCTAAGAAATGCGCTAGGTTTTATTTCAATTATATACAATACACGGAAATACTCGTTTATAAATGGCCCATTATCGAAGTTACAGTCGTAAGGTATTGTTATGCAAATGAATACAAATTATGTTAAGTTTGTTCGAACTTAGCGTCTAAGTAAATTGTCAGTAGAATTTTCAGTAATAGTAATAACGCAAATTTATAAATGTATCAAGTTATTTGAATACAGTTCCCAAAGGCCATCTTTTAAAGCACTCTTAGTAGAGCATCGCATTTCCTCGTCAAAAGCAAACTGCCATAATTCTCTTATGGTGCACGCAAGGAACTACCTCTGCGCCGAATGAATCAGCTGTTTGGCCAATTTCGCGAGCCGCAATAGTGCCGCAGTGTACCTACGTAAGTAGCCCCACCCACAACCGCGCTCTCAGCAAGTGTAGCGGCGAAAGTCAGGGCGAATATGCTCTCTCCTCTCTCTCTCTCTTTATCCCCCTCCCCTCTCTTTCCTGGCACTATGTGCAGCAACATTATTGCCGATACTCGTCGTCCTCTCGCTCAGGTGTGTGTATATATATATATATATATATATAGTGTAAGCGCCATAATCGACGGCATTTCCACACCCGCCTCCGCGTGCACATAAATTGCCGCCCTGCAACACGTTCACGCCTCGATGCGCATGTGTACGTCCATATACGTACATAACGCTTCGTGTATAGATATCTATATGTATATACACGTTATAAAAAGACGGCGTGTATAAAGCTGCTCGCGCGCTCCACCACCGCCGCCATCGCCGCACATTCTTGGAAGAGCTCGAGGTATTATAAAAGTTCTCGCGAAAACTTTATCAATTTTACGGATTCGACGAAAGAGCTCGACCGCCCCGCCACGCTGCCCCTTCTTCTCTCCTCCTTCTTCTCTCTGACTTCTCGCTTGTTCAATTACGACCGCCTTTTCTCCTTCTCTCGCTGCGTCTCGATCACTGCTCTCTTTTTCTACGCTCAGCCAGCTCAATGAAGTTGTTCTTGTTTTGACTTTTCGACGATTTTTTAGCCACTCTTTTGCCCCACGCGTTTCGTTTGTTTCGACCTTTGAACGGATTTTGCCTTAGAAGTTGGACGTCGAAAGGTAGAGAGAGAGAGAGAGAGCGAGAGAGAAGAGAGTAGAAAAAAGAGAGAGAGAATAGAGTTTCTCAAAGTTATACGGCAAATCTTGACGGTCGTGCTCGGTGGGTCTTCTTTGGTTTTCGACTTTGACTTGCCTCTTATATATACTCGTATACACACATATACAGATACATTCGTACCCGCAGTAAGTCTTATATAGTCACCGAAACCCATTTGCGGACGTACTTAAACGATTTCGTCACTCCTTTAGTCTTGTGGGGCTTACCTCATGTCTACGGGGTCGCACCACTGATCTTAGCCTTTACAAAATTTCCCAGTTTCATTCTAATATATGTAACAACAATATATGTAAAATCAATGTAACAAAAACTACAACTATTATGTAACGTTTATTTGTTTTGAAAATGATCGGTATTAATAAAAATATATTCAGAAAATAAACAAGTGTATATATACAACAAGTCAATATGAAATGTTTTACAGAATTCCTGTGAATTCAAACCACGTCCCCTCTAGTGGTATTGCATCATAAGGGATGTTAGAGTCTATTCAGTGATAAAAATAATATTTTAGTAGTTATAAATCCCAAGTTCCATTTATTATCAATATTGTAGAATATTCAAATACTAGAAACAATTTGTAAAACGCAATAACACGCGATATATTTAAAAAAATATTTATCAAAACATAGTTACACAACGCATAGTATTGTATTACTAGCACTATTCTCGGTTCTTGCACACTTGCGCTACCGAAATTGAATTTAAAGTGTAAATTGCTTTATCGACAAATACGAAATAAACTAATGATAAAAAAACGAAATAAATTTAATCAGATAGTAGCATATCCATATTATAAAATACTATCAAATTTCGTCTTTTCACCCTTATGATATACATTTACAGTAGTCGAGAAAAACAGAAATTCCCAAGTATTAGTAACGTAAAAAAAGGATACTTGATGAAAAAAAAAAGAAAAAATTATTTCCTCGATGAATTCAAATTATTCATTTCACCATAAAAAGCGCCGGCCTTCGAATAATTTCATCGCAGCCAAGCGCATCGATATACAGACGAATGAAAAATCCATCGCACGGGCACACGAACTTTTTTACACTCGGCGACTTTACGGTTGTAAAACGTCGTACAAAGCATGCGCGAGCCAGAGCGAAAAAAAGAATTGAAGTGCGCGCAAGCCCTCCATAAAAATGTGCGGCAAAAAGAAAAACTTATAAAATTCTGTGCACCGTGGCTTTGCCCACCTCGAGTGCAATACACTTCAAACCATGCGCATTACTCGCACAATGGCTCGCGAACTATATCAGCCCCGCCCCCTTCTCTTGCCAAAACGGAATATAAGTAATCGCATTTATCGCTACATCTCGCCGGATTTCCCACCATAGTAGAGTCTTTCTTCTAGCTTTTATCAGTCACGTAGCTTCCATTACGCTCGATTCGCGAGACAATGAGAAAAAGCGCGTGCTCACTTCATCGGAACTAGCGATCAAAAGGAAAATATCGGAAACACTGGTATAGAACTGGCTGCGAGAACTCGGCTTCGTTAAATCGTCGACAACCTGCGAAAGGTCGCGCGCTGTACTTCAGCCCGAAAAAAAGACCTTCCTTTTACGAGCAGCCGGTGGCGCGCAGAGGAGGGAAAAACGTACGCGTGTATACACGGCAGAAACTGAGTGTGTACACACGCGCGCTACGCGGAAATAAACAAACAGCCAAGCGCGCGGTGATCAGTCGCAACTAACCACTTCGCGTCTCACCACCCTCCGCACTCTTCATAGGCGTAATGAAAAACAACGGACTGCAGTGGAATGGGGAGGGTAAAAACTATGAGCGGCCGCGCGCACGCCGGATTGTCCGATGGCGGTCGAAACAATAACGCGAGCGCGCACGCGCGCGCGTGCCGGAAGCCGGAATCGCCCGCGGTCAGCTGTTGGCGGCTCCGATCGTGAAAATTCGTTTCCGCAACAAATGCGAGCAAGCCATAGTTCCTGCCCCGCGCCGAAATATATGAGATTCAATCTAAAGTTGTCCCTCGGCCTTTTTGTTCACGTTAACTCTGCGTGCGCACGTGTGTGCATTTACGTGGCTGTATGTGTATGCGTGTGTTTGCGTATGTGGAAAGGGGGAGGAGAAACTGTATGCTTTTTTTTTGGGGGGGGGGGGAAGCCCGCGGTGCTGGGAACAGTATACAACGGGGTTGCTCGAGAGTATTTTCGAGGCTGGTTCTGTCAAATTTAATTTAGCCTAGTCTACGTTGTTAGCGTATTTTGATGGAACGCACAAGGCCGTTTTCATTATTGCATATAGCCCATGTCTACGCTCTAGTTAATCCGTTAATTGAAGTCGCCTACTTGTGTAAACAAAAGTGGATGTACAATGTCAGTTGGAATTCTTTTTTCATAAACCAACATTACTTTGGTTTTAAGCGCTTTGTACTAATAATGTTATTTTTTAATGTTTTGCTCAAATAAATTAAAATGTCTTTTAGATAGATGTAATGATAATAAAGGCAGCGATTTAAATATAGACAAATGATATAAATGGTCCAGCTGCTAAATACTAAATTTGAAAATTATATAAAATTTATATTGAATTATTTGAAATTTTATATAAAATGTCTTTTATCAAGGGCATGATGCATTTCCACATATATACTAGCTTCACGTATTTGAAAATTTTTTTTAATATACTAGAGATTTGAACAGCGCTCGTTGCGCACCCTAACTTGGAAGACGTTTCGATTTCCTGACTTAGACGTATGCGCAATACATGAGCCAATCACATAACGTTTATCTTGGCTTCACAACATCCGGTCATGACTTTTTTATATAGGGATATTGTCCTGAAAAAAGTCTGAAATATTTATGATTTTGCGTTTTTATTGTTTTAACCGTACAATTTTTATCTGTATTTGTTGTTGGATTTATGAACGATCAACATATACCGTGTTATTTTATCGATGAACATATTCTATTTTGAAAGCACATAAAGAATGATGTAAATGTTGGATTATATACATTTTTAGATAGATGTCGGTCAATAGATTTACATAAAAGAATACTTTTCTAATGCTTTGTCAAAGACTTGCAGAGAAAAATCTTACAATCCTCAAATTTGGATAAACTTTCATGTTTAGGGGGCCGTTGAATCAGAATATGCATTTTTTTAGACGTGGAATATGCCTACGTGTATGGTAAATTTTAGATCAAAATCTCACAATTATTTTAATAATTAGATGGACAATAGATAAATGTTCTTTCTTTATGACTCTGCTTCATTCATTTTAGGGGCACTGTTTTTAGGGAAACAATTTAAATCTGTTAATAACACGTAAAAAAATTATGAATTCAAACAAAACAATATCTTCTATTATCCATATTTTTAGAGGTACACGAATCACATCAAAGTATTCTAATCTAGTGTGACTATTTAATTTTCTAACAGATTAAGTATCATCTATTAATTATCTGTTACTCACTAGTGAACTCAGCATAAAAACATATTGTCATTTCTGTATAGTTTTTACATATCTTTCATAATTTCTTAATGGAATACCTATTAAGAATTCATTTACCTAATCATTGAGACATTTCTTTTTCCTCTATAGATTATACCAATATTTTTCTATTACTTACGTAATGACTTTAAAACTCTATTATATTTTTTTTATTGAATAAGCAATTTTTAAAATACGGGAATACAAAAATAAGTAATTATTTCCATTGTATTTATTGATTTCTATTTATACTACTAAAATTGGAAACCTTTAAACTTGTCCATCTCACAAGTCTTTATCGAAGTATATTACAAATTGTCGCAAATGTTCGTTAATGAAATCCGAATTGCCAATAGCGTCAGTTCTACAGAAATTAAAACTTGTGGTCAATGAACGAGAAATTCGCTCATCGTATCTATACAAATTGATGCAGTAATCTCCGAAACAGAGAAGCGGTTGCATGCAAGCGGGCGAACGAACGTGCTTGTGACAGGCGCAAAGCACAAGCAACTTAAGCTCCATTGCCCCCGCGCTCACCGGAAAAAATAGGCAATCGGGTACGTACCTTTTATCTGACTTTTTCTATGGATGTTTTGAATTTATTTTAAAATGTCAATTCCTTTTACAAAGATTCACAATTTTAAGCCATGAGTTGTTATTTGTCTGAAAATGTTATTATATAACAATAATATGAATATCACGTGTGAAATCGAGTTTTTATTATTCTTTAATAAAATTCCATAGAAAAGTTACCTATAAAAAATGCTTTTAACTCTTTTGCCTTCTCAAGAGAAAGCTTTGGAACTGTCATAAAAAAACCGCTGCCAATTCATTAGCACTTAGCTTCCTCAAGCTTAATTTGATGTGCTATTATATAAATTATTTGCGTGATTAATTGTTTTTAAATTTATTATTACTAAATTAGTAATTTATAAACAATATAATATACGAACATACCATTTATTACAATCATTAAAAACTATATTTTGTTAAAATTTCAAGAGATTATCTTCATTATTTCTATTAGAAATCAACTTTTAACAAGGCCTAAAATACGAAAAAAATTCCAAAATTCAAAAACGAATACGTCAATACAAAAGTAGTTAGTCTTTGAAGAAATAAATAAAATCGTAATACCGATAATGTATAGGCTCGAAGTCGACGTCTTCGTTAAAGAATAATACAATTATCTTAAAGTGAAAGGCGAGAGTGCAGATTCAGCATTGTAAGAGTGTCACTCGCGATGCGCTTCTAAAAACGCATCGCGACGTTAGCTCGGTTAGTAGAGCACCGGTCTTTGGATCGCGGGTCCGTGTGTTCGAGTCTCGGTCGTCGCATATTTTTTCACGCCTTATTCTTTATTTCAGCCGCACGTTATACCGGGATAACATGAGAATTGAGTAAGTAAATGTTACTTCCAATGAGTGCAGGTATACTGAAAAACAAGTAGTAGATCATTTTTACAAAGGATAGACCTACAAGTAACACCGAAATATCCTCATTAGCGCTGTAGCCTATAACCAAACTCTTGTTCAATGTACTAGGAGCCAATGGTTAGTGTAATAATGCTGTTAAAATAATCCAGTCACCTCCAGCTTAATAAAGCTATTAAAATTTGTATTCTATCTGAATTCGCGAAAAGTAGATATCTGAGACACGAAACCGTCGTAAATGCATTTGATGGAGGGGAGTATGGCAGGTCAAAAATTTTCTTCCTCTGACACTTTCAAACCTTCACTGTCGAGAAAGAAAGGTCAAAATCGATTGATTTGTCCTCGAGATATCTTCTGTACACACACAGACAAGAAAACTAATTTTTTCAAAATCAGAAAAATTTTATGCCACTATTCTTAAAACATGATTTTAATACTTCTTCGTCCGTAAAATTTGTTCACCATTACAAACCTTTCTCTTTGAGGAACCAAAAATCGTTTAAAACTATTGATGCGAAAATTCTTTAATTATAAGAAAATATATTCTTAAATATAATTAATTTCGTGGAACTTTCAAATCCATATTACTTAACAATATCATTTGCTACCCAGATTATATGAAATTCGTATAAGTGTAAAAATTTTAAATATAGTTATAAAAATTAATCGATGTCGAATTACAGAAATTACGCATAATAACGAAAAAAGCTGAAATTAAAACCATAACTCAAATTTTACTAGTATATATGATTTATCTCTTCTTTTCTTTAAATAACTTAAAAATTTAGCACTACATTCGTTCTTACATATTTTTGAAAAATGAATTTGAATTCTGCGTGCCTTCTAAAATAACAACACATGATTAATTAATTTTGAAAGTGGGTGCAGTCGGTAAGTAAGCTAAGTATTTACAGATAGTCTGTTTTGGTTCCTCATAAAGAAAATTTTCGTGACAAAAAGTGGTAAACATCTTTAAAGACATCTTATGGAAAAATTTTTTCGAAAATATTTTTATCAAAAAAACTTGAATAGCCATTATAAAAATGTATATTACCATAAAATAAACTTAAAACTTAAAGAAAAGTGAATTTGGGAAAGTTAAGTGTCAATGAATCAGTAACCGTTATTTTAATTAGCTTTTAGTAGAGCCAATTTTTATTTTTAGAAGGTAAATTATTTTTTTCATATATATATATTTATAAATTTTTATCAAATTTGATCTAGAAAAAAATAAATAAACTTTTTGAATTAAATTAACCACCTAGGTTTATTCACCTACTCGAAAATCGTGTGTTTTATGTAATTTAACAAAGGATTAAACAAACGATGTGTAAAATAAAAATACAAAATGCATGTTACAACTACATTTACTTTACCTTATTACTACACAAGTATTCTGTATTTTTTCCTACTGAATTTAAATTATACAAATAACTGTGTTATGATTTTCAACTGTATACACACGAGAAATCATAGTCAAAACGCTCTTTTTACATTTTGGCTTCATGTGAAGTCAATATCACTTCTATTGCGTCTTTTTTCTTCATAGAGAATATAAGATTTTGATGGTTATTTTTTTAATTCTTTAGCATGTCTGTAGGAAAATTCAAAAACATTTCGACTTAAAGTGACTTAGTTTATATCCGAAGATATATCCGAATTATCTGAAAAAGATAAATTCCTTAGATTTGTTATGAGTCATAAATTAAAAAACGTAGTAGCGCTCCGAAAACAAGTAAGCTTGAGTTTATAATCACTATTTCTTCTCTTCAAAATTGAAAAAAGGTTTTTCTCTAAATGATGTTATGTTTTAATAGACATTTCTGAACTTTCCCGAGTAGTGTTCATGTTTTTTTATTATGTTATTTATTAAAATTATTATAATTTCATATTTTATGATACCATAATTTATTCTTATTTAAATTGAATTTTTTTACTAATGTGTAAATATGGATAACAGTCAAAACATTCGAATGATACTCATCTTCACAATGATGCGTGAGTCATGTAAGTACATATGGCAAACTCAACTGTGAGAAGATGAATCTCAACTATCGCGCTTCTCAGTTTTAGTTTTGGCAGCGACCAAAACAATGTTAAATATAGAATATTTTATCATCATTTTAATCATTATTATCATCACTCAAATACTTACGTTTTTTAATGTTTTTAACAGAATATGCAACCCCATTTAGTTTACATTTTACATTTTCATTAAAAAAATCTTTTATTTTCGAAATTTCAATGCATCAACATTGTGATTTCATTCAAAAGTGCTTGTAGACTCCCCGGTGAGACGAGTGTGTACATCCCAACACGGCAAGAAGCTGAGCCCTCGCATATTCAGATTTGGGCGAGAATAGTTTGCAAGTGCATGAAAAAGAATTATATAAGAAATTAGAAAAACATACAATAAGCGTTGCTGCTGAGCGGAAAGAGAGAGTGAAAAGAGGGAACTAGAAAAAAAGAACGTACGCAACAAAGTCGGCGGAAAAAGGAGGTGGAAAAGCGCGAGGTGAAAAAAAAGAGAAAGCGAAATAACGAGAAATAAAGAAAAAAAGGGAGCAATGCCACCTTGCCTCGTAAGCGACTCTACGCCGTCACTTCTTCGCGCTGGCGGAATTCTATTCATACTGAGCAGGGAACAGGCGAGCGCCCGCTTTTCAAAATTTTTATGCTCCTTCTTCCTTCCTCGGTTCTTTCCGTTTCTCTCTCGCTTTCTCTCTTTCTCTCTCCCCTCTCGCTTTTCTTTAATTCTTTTTGCTCCCGGTGCAGTAGTAGTCTTTCTTACTCGCCGTTTCTTTCTGTGTCGGTTGCGTCGGGGCGGCGGATTTTTCGACTCATTATTCGCGAGGCCAAGGTGCTTGTTATTTTTTATGGCGAGTAGCGTGTACGCGAAGGATTGTGCATATGCTCTATTTAATAATTAGCGAGGTAGAAAAAGGGAGCGAACCAAAATAACTGCACTATTGAATAACCTTTTCTCCTGCAGGTAAGGTCTTTTCGGTGTTGTGCGGTAGAACAATTTTTACCGAAGAAAGAACTTTATTCATCTTTGCGAAGAAAATAAATCTGATACGAAGATGTATTGTATGAGATTACAGCGATTTATTATCTCACGCATATTTACATTGCGTTAGTTAATTTCGTTAGGCTCTGTAAAAAAAGAACTTTATAGCTTGAGTTGCCGGCATAATTCGGCGTCTTCTTCAGCACCTACCACTATACCTACACTGAGAGAAAAGAAAGGCTGGGTTGACGGGAAACTCCGGTAGTGACCTGATCCTCACAATGAGGACAATGTCGGGCTGACGAAGTCCTTTGCTGGTGGTGATATGTCACTCGACGTATAGTCGATAATGTGTTGAAGATCGGTTGGTGAGTTGATGAGAAGGACCATGTTGTTTGCGAATGCCATGGCTCGGATGATGGGTCACAAAGATAGAAAATTAACTTGGAAGTAAGTCTCGTTGCGATGTATAACAAGTAGAATGAATATATTAACTCCAAAGAGTAACGTCAAGAACAACGATCTTGTTATGTATTAAGACTTTGTGTACAAGCCTCGCGTGTTCCATACTACATGCTAAGATTAGATGGGCCGTGAGACTTTCAGGGCCACGGGATATACGATCAGAAATGGCGTAATTATCTTGATGTCCTCGGGCCTTCTGTTTACAATAACTCTAGACGGTGGTTTATTCTCATCTTCTGGTCTTTGTTCTATTGTATAAATAATTGGCATTGGTGACTAGCGCCTTGGACGATTTATGATTGATGAAAAAATCTTCAGTCTTAGTGGTAGACAAATGTTATTAAATCAAAAACACCTATATTCTTTTCTTAAAAAAAGATGAATGAAATCTTCACAATAAGACTGTTTTGATTGTTTGTTGTTGACTCATTGGATTGGTCTATATAAAATAGGCGTCAAAATTGAATGTGTTTGAATTTTCAAGACCGAATTTTTAAAACTGAATAATTAAAATAGTATAAGAAAAAATTCATTATTTATCAAAATTACGTCATTATCTTATAATTTGAACTCATTGAAACGAACTTTTAACTTGAAACTAACATGATCATGATCATAACCCGCGAAGCACATTTAATGTATAGCTAGTTGATTAAATTTAAGATTATACAATTTTTCTGAACAACCATGCATCTCTATACACAATCTCGTAGAGAGTACAATTCTGAACCAAAAGTTTATTTACCATTCTTCGATATTTTAAATAGTTTTTTCATAATTGATGTGTTAAAATTGTTTGTATTGAATATAGATATTGCATTGTGAATATAGATACACAATTCCTATTTACCATAAACAATTTGTATATTATAATACAATAAAAATAATAATATTTTTCATGACTTTATTTTTAATATTTTGTGTTATTTTTTGGAACAATTTATAACTTAAACGATCTTCAAACGCAAAGTTTTTCCATTCATCAATAAAATGTAAATTCAAGTAATTTAGATTTTAGGAATTCAATTAGTCAAGATTTTACTACATGAAGAAAATTCCGAAATAACGTATGAAAGCGGAATGATATAATACATCAATATACATTCGTTAAGAAAACGCAACTATATTCGTTGTTACACCCCGACAGAACAGTTAAAATGATTTATTTATTTAAATTCGAATAATTCGCCGGTAACGCAGAATTGTGCTCCGCTGTCCACACATGCGTGGGAGGAACGAATTGAAATCGCACGGTCGTGAACATTAATTTCATATGCATGTCAAGAGCAGCATCAGGTGCCCATGCGGATTAGGACTTCGGATCCAATTTTCGACCAAACAATATATGCTAGAGAAAAGATATCCATTTTGTATTCTCTTGGATTTGTGTATTTATAATGAAATTACTATTTTTAACAATAGAACTGAGACATTTTGATCATTTAACGAACTTTTGAAATATGTTGAAATAGAATAACAGGCGCCCTAAATATGCTTCTTCGTTTTTATTAAAAAATCCGAAACTAACAGATTATCACAGCAAACCTATCAAGTAACTGAAATTTTATGACCAAAAATCCTCTTTCTTATGACATCAACGCTTGTAATCCATATGAGATTTTCCGAGGCAATAAAAACATTTACGAAGACTCTCAGCTTAGACTTGTTACAATTGAGGCCTCGAAAATAACTTGATAAAAAGAGATTTGAACTTAAACGGAGTTCGGCGAGTTGCAAGTCAGACACTCTGACCACTCAGCAACGGCCGCCACCTTTCAGCTTTCTGCTAATCGATATCACATTGTAATCAGACGCCTTGTTTATTTCTTTCTTTCATATTTGTGAGTGTATCCACACGTAACACATTATACCAACAGAATTCCACCAATAATCTTTAGCACTTATCAGAAATACACCCACCATTTTATACTTTCTGAAATCTGAAACAGACAAAAACACCAGTGCAAATAAAGACGACAATCATGAAAATCGCGTGTGTTTCTCTAAACATGCAAATGGTTTAAACTTTTACACCTCAGCAAAGTAGTAATTTCTACGACAGTTATAATTCATAGTATATGCCAGTACCCTCACTTTACTCAGATGGAAAACTCACGCTAGTGCCAGAATTATATTTATTGCACTAGTATCGAAAGTACTATTCATCAACTTTGTCAATTTTTATTCGAGTTTCTTCGGTCAAAGCTCAAAAGTTTTGTTTTTCGTTCAAGATGTAATAATATTGTATGCTTTCAATATTAGTTTTTGGTTATATGTACTTATTTCAAGTTTTCGAGTTCATATTGTACAGTATGAAATTTTTTACAATTGAAACCTAAATTATTGATAACTATATTCACTTATTAATTATTCATAAAATCATGGCAAAATTTTTTATGTTATGGACTCCTAAATATATCTACAATTTGTCGAAATTTTAAATATTCTTTGAAACAAATTTTTTATTTTCTATGAAAGTGTACGTAAACGAATTTCACAGTTAAAAATTTGTTCGCGTTTTGGCACAGATCGAAGCTAGTGTACACGTACTTTTGATGATGGTATTATCAGATTGGCCACAATTGAGCCGTGTCAGACGCAAGAAGCAATATTTGCTCATTGTAAATTGTACGCTTCGTTTGGCTCTATGGCAGTAATTACTAAATCAAACGGTTATCAACGATAGGTCTAATGATTTTCGTAGCTGTTTAAATGTAACTTGCTTGTTGTACGTATTTATGAGTGATTTTACCGTTCAACTTTTATTTTTAAAACGCTGTATAATGTTGTTACTATTAGCGAAAAGCACACCTTTAATACTCTGATGGAAAAGAAAACGACAAAGAAAAAACAAAGAAAGTGTTTGTTTCGTTATAAAAAGACTGACAAATTTATCTATTTTTTACCATCGATGAATCAATTATTTATAATATAATCTCCGTTTTCTTATCCAAAAAAACTAAACGCCATTTTAATTTTTAAGAAAATTCTAATCACGACAATTTACAAATCATTGTGTAAAAAGAAATATAGTATGAAAAGTAAATACTTCAAGTATCAATAAAAAATTATTACAAAAAAATATCTCCATTGCAAAGATAAATATGGTCGCTAATACAAATAATTGACATTATAATTTTTTTTATTAAAGTCACCATATACTCAAAGTTCGACTTCATCAGTATATCGTCCGATAGACGTAGTAGACTTGTCCGACTTGTAGTAATAAATAACTGTCGGATTGTATTTTATTTCATTGGCACTGCGTTTCCTTTTACCTTGTGCCTTCAAACTTTTATATAAAACTAATGTGAAAGAAGAATAATATCTTTCATGCAAAAATATTTTTCGTGAATCCAAAAAGACAAGTAGTAGAAGTACGACTTAAAGCCGCTAGAAGTCGCCAAGCATGATTTTTCTTTTCCTGAAGGATTACGGAGACATTGACTCCTGAACACATTTGACCCCGTCCCTCGAGAGCTATCCGTAAGTCTGTTCGAGCACGTCGCTCCCTTTCAAGATGGTCATTTGTGAAAAATAGCGAGGAAGAAGAAGTGGCGAGAAGCTCGCATGTTCACAAATTTTAGCGTTGACTGAGCCAATATTTTTATCATTTTAAAATATCTATAGATACTGTCGATTAATCACCTTTTAAAGGAATATTATCAAAGTAGTAGAATCATATATCACACTCATCAATAGTTTATTGATTTTTTTATAATTTCTAAATGCATTTAGTACAACATATTTCTTCTTCACACATTTTTAAGATGAAACATACTAACGTTATTATTCGGTATAAGCAAAATTAAGGCGACTAGTACTTAGAGTACCACAACGCAGAAAAGAGGTAGTCACTGAAGTATGAAAAAAAAGGTTGCTTAACAAGGGGGGCTGACTCACTGACCCGGATCAACTTCACTAACTCTGTCCTATGTTAAAAATGAAGTAAGCGCCATGGGAATTAATTTAAAAGTTTTTAAAAGACCAAAAAATAATTGCACAGTAGAGCACGGCTGCTTTTTCTAGTTTTATCGCAACTTTTTCACGAAATAACCTTGCAAAATAACATTCTGGCGCACTAAAGTTTCACGAAAACTATTTTTTTGAAATGCTAAATTTATTTTTAATATTATATTTATTCCAAATGGCAATTCCGAAACCTTTCCCAGTCCTTCAGAACATTTTTACTGCACGGATATGATTCAAAATATATGTAAATCTATAAATAAAATATTTTTTAATCGGTATATTGATCTTTTTTCTCGGGCTAGTAAGATGCTATGCATTTTTGATGTCTCGTAAATTAGAGATGAATTTTAAGATAAGATCGATTTGTAGTGTAACCTATTGTCAAGTTTGCTTACCCGATCATCACCATTTCATCCAAACCGGAAGTAGTAAAAAGCACAGTATTTTTCCGTATAAAAAATTGAGTAATAAACTAATTGGACTAAGGTTTATACTAAGAATGTAGAATTATTATGAACATGATTTTCTCCCTTCTTATCATAAGTGAATTAAGGGGGGGTGACACCTTTAAATCCCTCCCATCAAAATGATCTGTAAAAGAGAAATTTTAATTACTAATAAAATTTGTAACTAATATACTAAAAGTATGTTACATTTATAAAACAATAAATCAAAAATGAAAATTCTAGGCCTACTTTGTCCCAATATATGGACATTTCAAAATTTAGGCTTTGGCGTAACCTATAGGTCCATGGAGGTGATGGATTTTAATCCGGTTGGGCTTAAATTGTTGGTATTTTATGTAGTTTAGGACTGAAGAGTTGTACGTATCAAAATTATTTGAGTAAATAATTTTTTTAGCCAAGAACTGCTTAAAACTCGTAGTTTTGAATTTTTTATGAATTTTAAGCAGTTTTTCACTCAAAACTTCCATTTTTGGCTTATTGTATTATAAATGTAATATACTTTTAGTACATTAGTTACAAAATTTATTAATAATTCAAATTTCTCTTTTACAGATCATTTTGATGGGAGGGATTTAAAGGTGTCACCCTTCCCCCCCCCCCCTTAAGTAGCTATAAATTTTTTAACTATAGTTAATCTTAATTATGGTTGGTAACTGGAACTAATCATTTTTCTATTAACTTTGTAATTCTTTATAAATAAAGTTTACTATTAATTTTTCTGACTCTATAACTTAAACAAATTTCATTATACCATACTACTCATTTGTTTGAGAGATATAATAGAAAATTAAGGTAAATGAAAAACGTTAAAATGTTTTCAAAAAAGATCAAAGACTCGTCAAACGGTACACGCAAAACACGTCTTTTGCATATTGTATTTTACTCGTATGAAAAACATAAAATCAATATGGCTTTGAGCCACGTAATACTGTTCCCAAAATGAAACATATTAGAACAGATAATTACAAATACATAAAAAGATTTCACAATCTATATGAGATAATCTTAAAATAAAGCAGTTGTTTAAATTAATATGTGTAAAACATTTATCGTCACGCTGATTTTCTTTTGTCCTTTTAAAATGACTTTAAATGGAGTAATATCTTTATTTAAATAATCGAATATTCGAATAATAATGAATTAAATATTTGATTATTATAATCATAAAATAATATATTTTTATCTAGATGAAAACCTGCCCCTAACTGCATTAGTAGCACTAGTTTTTCATTGACTCAAAAGAAAAGTTTTGTAACCATGACAATTTTCACATTTTAATGATGTTATCGAGGTTTTTCGATGAAAAGATGAAAACTTCTCAAAATATGTGTATGCGGTTATTTATATCTACACTTATTTAGATATGTATGTATGTATATTCTACATATCTTCTAACAAATATATAGAAGAAAAATTTAATTCGAAAAACCCAGTGTTCGGCATAGAAAAATATTTTTAGCCGTTCGTTTTAAAAATATACATCAAGAACTATTGCATTATATTATTAAGGAATGCACAATTTAGATATTGATTTATGTTTTTAAGTTAGGTTTGAAGTTGTTAAACAAATTTATGTCACCCCTAACTCATAAATAAAAGAAGTTTTTGAACTGAAATTTTAGGAGTATTTGAATCGTATCCTGCAGAAAATCAAGTTCGAAGTAATATTAAATAGGTCCTTAAAGTACATTACAATTGAATCCTTTTTATCATTGAGCCCTATCTTATATAGTTATTTAGATAAACGAAGAGCGGAGATCTCGGTGATCAAAGGTTATAACGTCTATTGGCAGAGTCTGGTTCTTATTCTCTGACCTACCGATACCTGTACGCGTCTTTTTGAAATTGTCCGCAAGCGCAACCAGACCCTAGTCATGACGATAATATTTCACACATGATATACATGATTCTGTACATCCAATAAAAGCAATAATGAAAATTGGTAATACGATTTTTTTTCAACATTTCCTTTAGAATGTCCATACACCGTAAGGGTAAGAAATACGGCATTTATAAAAAATAGCTCAACGTATGTTTTTTCTTCCATCTTCTCTCGAAAAGATCCTTAACTTCTTTTATTCACAATAATTTGTTTAGATTTTGTTCATAGATTAGGTACGCAACTATTACCATATCCTCTAGTACCATCAATAAAAATACATTTTTCATTGCTTTTTCAATCAAAGTATATAATTATAAGCCTCCAAACTATTATTAATAATATTAGTAGCCTAATTTTCATCTACTGATTCTCCTGCTATTGATCTATAAAATTATATTCAAATATTTAGTAAATAACTCATGAGCATTTATTGGTTTATGGAATATGTATATATACCCAAATAGTTCACAGATTGCCTTTGGACACGTATACATGTATATTGAGATGCTCTTTCGAGTCATTTGTCCCGATAACTTGGTCCTAATTATAATTTCTTATAAATCCTTTAAATTAAGTAGCTCCTTTTACATGTAGTAATAATCTTAAATAAAATCGTTCTTTTTTATTCGGATTCACTAACAAGGAGAGTGCATAAGCTTTGGGTCACGGATTTGTACCAAATTGAAAGATCGTGTTTTAGAGCAAAAAATATTGAACCCCTGTTTCCAGGATTTATTCTAATAGGCCCCTCTACCCGAGATATGTGCTATATTATCTTAAAAATGCATTTTTTTGTTGAAAAATGGTGTTTCTTCTATTATATGTAACTCTGCAAGTATTACCATTACGAAAATGAGCAAAAAAATTATAAAAGTAGGCAGATAAAGCTTTATTTTG
>JAYJLV010060114.1:0-46241 GCA_036873485.1 Torymus texanus
GACCACCCCAGAGCACATGTTTACACGTGCTCTGGACTGGCCAACTCTTTACCTCCCTTGTTGTGTAATATACTATTACTCCACACTTTCAAGATGTTCTTTTCATCAAGGTCAGAAGGTAGGCAGGTAGACAGGTCGGACGGTAGGCCAACAGACAGGTAGGTAAGTTGTTGTGTGTGTATATGTATATTCGTGATTCTCTGTCAAATGGAGCGATCAAAAAATAGATTTTTTTTAAACTTTGTGAGAACGTTCTTTTTTGTGTACCGAATGTTGCTGTATTTTTTCAGATTTGTTAATTTTAAAGTTTTTGAACTGTGTCATGTCAAAGTTGACAATTTTAGCATTTTTCGAATTTTTTGTCGATTTAGATTAATTTATAACTTCTCAGGCAAGCATTTTTCACGATAAAAATAAGAATAGATTTTTGTAAAATTTTCTCATTTTTTCCAATAAAAATACTTTTCAAGCCGTACGTATAAGCTTTTCCTTTTAGAAAATTTAAAGGTCGATCCTCACTATCTTTACTACAAAATTCATGAAAATATCTTTTCATTGCACAAAAGTGTCAATATAAGTCCCAGAATGGTGCGCTATCGTTTTTTGACCTAAAGAAATTCATTTAGTTTTTGATTTTTTTTAAAAAGTCTTACACAGGTCTAGAATAGAATAGAATAGAATAGAATAGAATAGAATAGAATAGAATAGAATATAAGAAGCTTTATTCCTGGTATTAGCATAAAGAAGATACAGAAAGTGTACAGATTTCTAATTAAATAATGAAGTAACATAGTCGCTTAGTCGCAAATAGTAGTAAACATTAAAATTATGTTAACGTCAAAACATTATAGACTAGATTTGTCAGTCCTACATAGGTTAGTGAAATATATACATACCAAATTTTCATCAACCTATTTATAAAAACTTTAAAATATTTACATAAACAATGGAAAAAACCAAGTGTCATAGGTGTGCTCCAAAAAGAATTTTCATATTCATATTTCGGGTTTTGTCGCAGATTTCGGTGGATTTGCACATATGAGCGATTCACGCAAGATTAATTTCTCTTACGTCTCGAAAAGAATAAAAAGAAATTTTTTGAAAACATACTCAGCTGATAAATTTTGTCATGATTTTAAGCCTTTCTAAATATAGAAAAAAACAGGAACACGCTCAAATACTGTAAGCATGAACGAATTCAATTTTGTATCTTTTCTCACTAGTTTTCGTGAATTTGAAGCTCAACTTCAATCTCTTGTAACTTTTTATGAAAAGAACATTTTCTAATTCTGAATGAGCACTAACAAGTTCTAGCTGTGTAGTATCATTTTCTCTTTTCCAACTTTCATATTGAGTTGTTTTTTGTGAAATTATTCAGGACCAAACTAGAGTTATTTTCAATCATTTAAAAAAAATCGAATTAGTGTCAGCAAAAAATGATACTATCAAATCGATTGTGTTCCTATTTTTCTACATTTAGAAAAGCCTAAATAATAAGAAAACATTTATCTGGTAAGTATGCCTTTAAAAATTTCTTTTACTCTTTTCGAAGTATAAGAGGGTAATAATTTTGGGAATTGCTAATATAGACAATATATATTTATTTTGCCATTCGTGGACTATAATTATAAAGTAACACAGAATTGTTGTATTTTATTTTATTTTGTTTCTAGCTACAGGTAAAAAATAGACAATCTACTATAATGAATAGTTTAATAGGTATTTATAGCATGTAAACCTAAATCCGCACTTAAGTTATGTCTAGCCATGACTTAAGTAGTCCATTATTGCACCGTACTTAACGCCCTTGCTACGTTCGGGCGTTACCGCAAGGTGCAAAAATGGACTGCTTAAGGCACGGACAGGCGTGACAGCGGATTTAGCTTTACGTGATATAAAATATCGTATGATACATGTGAATTATCACCCAAGCTATACACTCAGGCGCTAACCTACCGCCGTGCAATAACTGGCCACTTAAGTCACATGTAGGTATCATAATATACTATTATACCCTTCGCCATGAATGTAAAATTTAAGCAAAAAATGCACTTTTTGGTAAAAACTGTATAGTTTATGAATTTTTTATTTCTTTTCAAAATATGATGTACGGTCTGAAAAAAACCTTAATATGAGTGCTTTTAACATGGCAAATCGGATGGAATTTTAGTGTAATCGAAAAGTAAAAAAAAATACGTGTCAAATTATTTTGAAAGTAGAATAAAATACATAATAGGCATATAATATATATTCTGGATATTCAATTTGAGATGTAAACCTGTGCAGACTTACGTGTAAATAAAAAATGACTATGCTTTAACATTCTGTTATTGCATTTTATTCCAATTATTTTGATAAGCTCTACAGTATTAGTTACAGTTTTGCACTACGATTCTCTCCGTATAATCTATTAATGCACACTGTTTGACGCATTTGCATTCATGCACATTAAAATACAACTCTCTTTGATTACGAAATATACTGTCTGTTTCTGTCTATCATCTAATTGGAAGATAGTTATTATACGACAATTTATATTTCGAAAATACAATGCACTCATTATTGTTTTTCAGAAATTATAATTCTTGCGAAGTTGTAATATTCTGATATACCACTCTTCCTTAGTTATAATGTTTGTTGTTCTTATCTTACTAATAAAAAAGTGTTGATTTTAATATTTCTCTCACATTATGTATGCATTTCATATCACCCGTGTCCGTGAATCACATAAGGAAAGTTTCTGTTGAGCATTTATAATCGGACGGTAGATCCCCGGTTTCAAAGAACTAAGAGAATATAGTTATAGCTCTTCCACTTTTGATTCTTTACAATTTACTTCAAGCCTAGAGGGGACAGTATAAAAGAGAAATCCACTGAGTGAAGATCATCAGTCATCCTCTTTCGATTGAACCATTACAGTAATAGATCAGTTATCAGTAAGTAGTATAAAGTAGTTATCTATATAAACTTAATCGACTGCATTAAATTATATTTTAAAGTGCATAGCAATACACACACACACACACACACCATATAAACTATTTTTTTCATTTTAAACATTATGTTGCAGGATTTACAATGACGAAATTGGCAGTGATATTGTTATTGGTTGCGGTTTTAGGCGTAATAGCTACTTCAGCTGCCAATTTTCCAAGACCACCGCCACCTGTTCGACCTATTCGGCCCTTCATTCCTCCCAGGCCACCTCATCCTGTAAGTATATTATTATCGCAGTTTTATATTTTACAATAAAAAAAAATTAGCCGAATTTGAATTTTCGATTAGGATAACTTATTTTCTTCGGTTCTCTTTAAACATTAGGATAAATGTTCCGATGTATGTACTCTTGATATTAAATGCATATGTATATGAAGTTCAGAAATAAGTTTTGGCATTCAAATGGGGATAGTTACCGTAGTTATTAATATGAATAATTTGTTTAGTATACGCTTTCTTGATTTTTATAATTGCTAACAAAGAAATACATTGTAAACACAAAATGATTTGATTTTTTTTTAAGAATAATTTTTTCATAAAGAAATCGTAATGTTTATATGAAAAACTAATGTTTTTTAATTTACAGCGCAACCGACGTGATATTGCTGAAAAACCATCAGTCGATATTCCTGAGCCACTACTAGTTCGTGAACCATTAAGACCAGGAAAGCCTCTGATTTTACCCGCTACAGCCCCACCCCCACATAATTAAGTTATTGGAACAATAATTTATTAAGAAAACAAAGATGTATTCAAATAATATAAAATAATAAACCATATATTAATACAAAATTATAACGTTAAATTTGTTATTCCTTACACGATCGAATTTAATAATGCAAGAAAAACACTCGCTAAAATCTTTAAAAATATAATTTATAGAAAAGTGGCATTACAGAGAGAAAATATGAATAGTCAAGAATATATGAATGAACCAATTGTATACTGGAATTATCCAATTCATAGTAACTTACAGCGACTCTCACATTGTAAATATACCGCTGAAGGGAGAAAGTGATCGTCAGAGATAAATATGCATGACTGGCAAATACTACAAATACATTTAGGGAGAGGTTCCCTTCAAGGTCAAATTTTACGAGAAGCCATTATAAACACCGAGAGAAAATTTAAACCGCAGTATTTCGACGTTTCGTTACCTGGCTAATCCACACCTATAAAATCTCCTCACGTGCTGTACGAGATAAAAATCTGCTTAAATTACGGTAATGTCTCGTAGTGTTGCTGTAAAAATAATGCTTTGAGATTGTATCGATATTATAATTGTAATAAGTAAAATTATTTAAAATTTTTAATAATTGATTTTTGTCAAAAGTCTATATGTAGTAGACGTTTAATAATTAAAGGGTTCGTCCGGTTTCTTATCAATCACTTCCTTGAATCATACAATTAAAAGATTCCCATAATTTAACTGAGTGTGTGTATGTATGTATATAAATTTTCTATTTAAGTTGCAACATGGAGGATGTAAAACCGATGAAGCAAAAGCTGTACCAACTTTTTATACGCACGAATCCGATCGTGCGCACATTATGGGGCTACGAGGAAGCAGAGTTATGGTTAGAGTCAGAAACTATGAAACTAGTCAACCGGGTGATCGATGTACTTGTGAAAGAAATAACCACCCCGGCCCTGGATGAATTAATCTGGGCGATTGAGCACTCGAACCAGTTGAGCGAGTGCGTGATCATACCATACTTGTTCAACTGCGACAAACGATTCACGACCCTGTACCGTAACGTCAACTTGAACGTCCTTATCTGTAAGGTCTGGCGCTGGCCGGATATCACCTCGGGCCTGGAGCTTTGCTCGAACCCAGTGTTATGCAGTTACAGCATGCTAAACTCATTGGTAGTCTGCATAAATCCACATCATTACGTGCGTATCGGTGAAGTGATGATGCCCCAGGAAACATCGCTGCTTCAACATCCCTGGCTCAAGAATGCAATACTGGCGAGTATGCAGCCACAGTTGCTGATCAATCACGACTTCATCACTAGCAATATCTTTTCTGCGTCGAACTACTTGGAAATGGCGCGTCAGCGTCAGGATCAGATGATGACGGACAGAGACACCAAAAGCCAGCCGTTCTTGGACTTTGAATGGATGTCGAAACCGGAAGAGCAAGTGTCCGCGATACGCGAGTTGCCAATGGTAGAAATGTGGGAGTACAAGCCAGCAGCAAAACGCCAGAAGATTGAGTGTGGGGAAAATGCGATTACAGAGGTATGTAGAGAGATGTTTGGGTATGATTGGTTTCTTTTTGCAAGAGCTATGTAACTTATCTCCCGCGATAGTGCATGGCTGTTCCAACTTCTCCAAACAGGCTCTAGAAGAGATGGTTATTACTTTTCTACGTTACAATTGTTTTATCTTAATTAATTTATATTAGAGTATTAATAGCATTAAATTTAAATTTATTTTATATGCGGATTTTACATCCTTCTTTCGGTGTATATATATATATATATATATATATATATAGTAATAAATAAAAGTTAATTAAAAGACATGCTTGTTAAAAATAAGCTAAACCACACATTTTTTATACTTCCAGGATACTCAGGACTCGAGTACCCTAACCGATACGCCAGTGACTTGCGACAATTTGGTCACGCAGCCATTACTCGACCGCTACGAAATAATTACCCCATCATTCTCAGATTTCGCGGATATAATACAGTCGCGCAAACGCCGCAGATCCGAAACGCCCAGTTTTAATGGTTAATCTAATTTTAAAGAACTTTTCATATGTAGTTCGTCAGTGTTTATATGTATATTTATAGAATAATTTTAATAATATTTACCAATATTAAAGAGATGAATATTTTAATAACTATCGACAATAATAATTGTAAATGTAAAAATGTAAATATAATACTAATCGTTTAGTAATTGAATAATATATTTATGTAAGATGAATATTTTAATAACTATCGACAATAATAATTGTAAATGTAAAAATGTAAATATAATACTAATCGTTTAGAAATTGAATAATATATTTATGTAAGCGTTGTACATACATTTTTTAAGACAATACACTGATATTAATTACTTTAATTTATTTATTGAACGACCCCAGATATACAGATTTTTTAATCCTTTTATCATTTCACTTCAGTCTTCTATTAATTTGAGAATTCATTAAATCTACAGAAAATGATGAGAAACTTATATTTTATTAATTATTGTATGGCATTACAAAATAAACAAGTATACTTTAAAGTCTAAGTTTCTGGTTTGATTTAAACGTTAAAATTAAATTATTATCGAATATTATTATTTATTTATACAATTTTAATATGTTTATTTAAATTTTTTGCAATATTCAAGGATAATTTTTCGCTCCACTTTTGTATACACAAGTGATAAAGTTCAAAATGAAAAATTAAATTTTATGTAAATATTTTAAAAATGGCTTTTGCTACTGGTCACAGAACTTAAGTGTCCTGTACTTATTAGTAACGTTTTATTATACTTGCTCTTGCACGACTTGTATGTTCAGCTATCTCTCTGCTACTATTAAGTCGTGTAAGCTGTTAATGATGAAGTATAATCTCGTTTGAACAATTAGTTTTACTGGTAACTTTAATCTAATCCTTCTATAATTTGTCGTACCAAGTTCAAATATACTTAAATATTGATTTTAATTAAGTCTTACAAATTGATTAGCTGTGAATAGTAATGCAAAATTACTCTACTATAGGCCTCAAATTAATTTGAATCTTTTGTAAAGGAGTTTTCATGCACATATATAATTATAAAAAAAATTATATAACATGATCAATGCTTTAAGAAACTTGGTTGTTATGTTATGTTGTTTTTTAGCTTTTTCAAAGAGGAAGCTTTGTAACGGTAAAAACAATTTTTCATAAAAAATTTCAAGAATAATATTCAATTTTTATTTTCAGAAATGAATAGAGGTTTACAAGTTACATTGTATATACTACTGATAATAAATAGATACAATTTTACTAAGATTTTATGCTACTTAATTAGTAGCACAGTAAATTAAGTTTGAGGAAGTCCAAATGAATTGGCAGCGGCTTTTTTACGTTTTGAAAAAGATTTCTATTTAATTTATCAATAATTTTAAATTCATTTTAGGAAAAATATTCATGCAAAATTATTAAGGAAGAAAATAAAACATTACACGGAGAAGAATTTTCTTGTGAAAATTGACATGTCTGATTGTAAAAGTAAGACAGCAATTTTTAGGATGTAGGAAAAAGTCCCATAAATTAATATAAATTTTTCATACAATCAGACATGGTGAATTGTACTATATTATTTTTTTTTTCCGTATAGAATCCGTATATTTTGTTTGTAATCAATCCAGAACAACAATAAACTGAAATTCTACTGTAATAATGGATTAAAATGTACACATATTTAGGGATGCAAAGTTCATTGCTTTGCATTTCCGCCGAAACTTAGTTTAAAAAAACGAATAAAAACTTTTCCGAGACTTTTCAAATATAAAAGATTTTGTTTAACTTATCATTGTTACATTAATAAGCTCTTTAGGTTCCGTGGTCCCATCTGACGCGACCCACACAATAATGGGAACATACAAATTCGAACGGGTTCCCAACCATCAACACTGTAAGATAAGAAACATAATAATTGGAAGTTTTGAAAAATTAGGCGGTGAGTCAATTACCACCTGCTAGCTCCGCGGCGAGTCCGACGATACGAGTAAACAAACATTTCGAGTATAATTCTAGTCGGAAGCGTTGATTAACCTATCGAGGCTCTGTAGTTTTCGTAAACTAAAAATGCGTATGATTTTAATATTTTATGGTATTGATAGATTTTGTTGAACAACCATTATATTATTGATAATAAACGAAAATTATCTTTGTTTTTTTTCAAGCTTTGTTATTATTGTAGTATGCGGTTTTATAAAGGTAACATTTATTTATTAATTTCATTAATTAAATATTTTCATTGCCATAATTATGAAATTTCTGTAATTTAACGTGATTTTTTTTCATAGTCACCGTAAATAATGAAATATATCAATTTCTTTTGAATAAAGAAATGGAGCAGTAGTTTATTGTAGCAACTTATTTTTATATAACATTTATCGAATAAAAACAATGGAGTAGTAGTTTATTATCGCAACATATTTCGAACAGTTTAAATGTTTTAAAATCATAGCAACGATTTCTTCAAATATAAATTGGAAGTATACCCTTCTTAATTGTACCCATATCTAACAGCTGCAGAAATACGACAGTGCGACAGGAAGAACAAAGCCTTGAAAGAAGAAGAGGTTTACGCGCCCGACATCATTAAGCAAATATCCTGCTCATCAGTAATTGTCCGGGCGGGAGTCTGGCGCCAAAATAATCCCGTAAGCAGTTAAAGGTACATAGGGCATTGCTCTTAATGAACCTAAGCACTGGCGAGACAGGTCTAATTACAAGTCGATACCTTAATGCAATACCTAGGAGAGAATCGAGCAGACAACTCGTCCTTTTGTACGCACGCACCCCTCTTTCAACATTCCCACCACCAAGGACTATATATAAGGCCCAGCCGCTCTTCCGAGTTCACTTACTTTTTCGACATCGAAAACTAACTATATCTGCTCTCCGTAAGGGTGCAAAACAAATATACTCAAGTGTTCTACTCTGCGCAACGACAAAGTTTGAAAAGGTTTGCTAGATAACTTGGTTTCAGTGTACATTTTCCACTTTGCCACTACGTTCACACGTAAATCATCAACCATCAGTTTACTAAACTCACGTGAAGTAGTTATTCTAAAGTTCATACATAGACACAAGTACACAGGACAATCATCATGCAGTGGATAAGAAATCCTGCACCAAATGGAGTGTTCAACAAGCTGGTTGGCTTGTTCCTCCGTACACACCGGATCACGAAGCATCTGCGCCAGCGGCTCCACGAACACGAGGAAACGGCACCATGGGCTCGCCGCGCCATTGAGGTACTCGCTCGCAAGCTTTCCCGTTGCCCTGGAGCTCTGGTTGAGCTAGAGCGGGCGATTGTGCACCCAGAGCGTCCGAGCAGCTGTGTGGTGCTACCACGCAACGGCCTGGACGAGTGCATCCAGGTAATGCATTACACCGCCGCTGCCCACGCAATCTGCTGCAAACTCTGGCGTTGGCCAGATCTCCAGTCGCATTTTGAGCTGCGCTCGCTCCCCTGCTGCAGCAATCCTCTGTCACGCGGCTACTCAGAGAACATATGTGTGAATCCCTTCCACTATGAGAGGGTAGAGTGGACGCCGGACATGCCGGCGATCCTCGTGCCACGACTAGACGAGCAAGTCCTTCTGAATCAACCGAAGCCGACAACGTCGAGCATGCACGAGATGAGCATCTCCGGCAACTGTCGGCCTGGTAACTATAATTTGGATCCTGGATCTGTGGATGTCGAGCCACCCTTCCCATCCGCCGGTACAGACATCGAGGACATTCTAAAAGCCATTACCGGCAGTCCTACTTATGAGCCATCTGAGCAGACTGCGCAAAGCTCGGCGCAAAGTTCGGCGCAAAGTTCGACGCAAAGTTCGACGCAAAGCTCGGCGCAAAGCTTGACGAGCAGTGGGACGTCAAGCGACTTTCGCGAAAGTGACGAGGAGATGGGCACATCTATTGTAGGGCAGCAGGAGCACCAAAAGCAGCAGCAGCAACAGCTGCAGATGCAATTACAACAGCAAGAGCAACTGCGTCAGGAACAACAGCAACAAATACAACAACAACTGGAGCAGCAGCAGCTTCAGCAAATACAATTACAGCAGCAACGTGAACTCCAGCAACTGCAGCAACAGCAGATGAAGCATCAACTCGAACAATTGCAGCAACAGCAACGAATGCTCGAGCTACAGCTGCGGCAGCAACAAAAAGAGCAAGCACTGCAACAGAAACAAGAGCAAGCATTGAAACAAAAACAACAACAATTGCAGCAACAACAACTGATGCTGCAGCAACAGCAACAACAACAGATACAGCAAGGGCAACCACAGCAGCTGCAACAAGTACAGCAACAACAGTTGCTACCAGGATTTCCGCAGTTGGTAAGTTGGCATATTTATAATGAACTTCTTAATTCGTAAATGTAGATAATGTAGATGTTTAATGATTTTCAAAGATTTTTATAAAATTAGCTAGAAAATTATTATTATTTCGCTAATCTGAATATAATAGTTTTTTAATTAATATTTGAATTTTTTAATTACTATTTTTATTTAACATAATCTTTGCTTCAGAGATAAGAAAATTTAAAAAGGAAAAAAAATTTAAGAGATGCTGTCATTCAATTATAACATTATAAATTTCCATTAACTTTCTTCAAATTATCTTAATATATACATTTTATGAATAAAAATAAACTCTATATTGCAATTGTATAGATGTAATAGAAACGTCGAAAATTAAAACATAAGTTCTAAAGAAAATTTAAATTTTTTCCCACAGAACCAAATTCAACCAGAGTCTCCGACGATGTTCACTCGCGTCGAGTACGAAGAATCCGAGATCTGGGCGAAGATATCTTACTATGAATTCAACGCTCGTGTTGGTGAGATGTTTCATTGTAAGAGGCAAGTCGTCGTGATTGACGGCTTTATGAATCCCGACCCGGATAGTCACCGTTTCTCCATAGGACGTTTCGCCAACAACAACCGCAGCTCCGCATCGGAGCGTACACGACGCAGCATCGGAGCTGGCATTCAGCTACACCGCGCCAACGGCCGCGTGATGCTACAGAATAACAGTCCAGTGTCGATATACGTGCAGTCACGGTGCGCAAATGTCAACCTCGGCATCAACCCGATCACCGTGGTGAAGGTGCCCTCCGGTGCCACTATTAAGGTCTTCGATAACGAGCTCTACAGTAACATCGTGCGCAACAGCATTCGTTACGGCTTCGAGACCGTCTACCATCTTACGCAGTACTGCACTATTAGGCTCTCATTCGCCAAAGGCTGGGGCGCTGAATATCAGTGTCAGGACATTACGCATACACCGTGCTGGATCGAGGCAAATCTCGCTGCGCCCATGCAGTGGCTGGATAAGATACTCGTAAGCTTGGGCTCTGCCCAGTTTGCTTGCAGCTCCGTGTCATAAGGCTATATATTTGACTAGCGCGACTTTTTATTGATAGACGATTTATATTGGATAATTTAGAGAGACTGGTACATTAGATACCATGAAAAAAAAAATGAGAAAAAATATACTTCAAGTACCTTTCATATGTATATGCGCGCGCGTTTACCAATTCTTACTAAAAAGAATATTTTAGATTTTGAATTTTTTACAGATATTTTACATTGAAAATAATCAGCTAATTATATCTTATTTTGATAAATTACCTGACCTCTGCATATCATTTAAGTAATGGCAACAAGATTTTTTTTTTTTTTTTAATTATTTTTGTATATATCCGCTATTTAAGAGTATTTTATGTATTTAGATTATATAAATATTAAAAATGTCATTGTAACGAAGTTAGAAAGTAATTTTTCCTAATAAACTTATACTCATCAACATAAAAAATTATTCGTTTATAATAATTAACACACCCTCTACCTTCTTGTAATTATTATAATTTTTTTACCTTAATATAAAAATATAATATTAAAAACATCATATTTGGATAAAATGTTAAATACAAAATCGTATATATATTATGCTTTAGCTTATTATTTCTACTTGAATTTATTAATTTTTTTATTTTGTTCTTTTTTTCACTTAGCTTACTTTATATAATGTTTGGTTTCTTTTAGCTAATTCTGTTTTGTTTTTCTTTTTCTTTATCTAAAAAACTTGTCGCAAATTAAAATATGAAATAGCATTTAGGAATTTTTCATTAGATCGTTTTCATCTATTTTTTTATCTATCTTTGCACTAAGAATTTCGAAGAATTTGTGTTCTTTTTATAAAATTTCACTTTTGATCAGTTCATAAGAGTATTTTTAAATTTAAAGAATGAGAATTTACAATTATGTTGAATTATAATAAATAAAAATAAAAAATCATACTCCTAGAATAAGTTCAATAATATTTTTAATTTTTTATACTGGTTCTAATTTTAAGGTTACACATAGACTTATTTGCCAGTGTTGATAATCAATAACAGTTATTTGAAAACCAATAGATAAATGGTATTTCCAAAATAAAACTTCGTAATCAAATGAATTCGACATTTTAAAAAATTAGTTCAGTAAATTGTAAAATAAGATAATGCCTGGCATTCCCGGTCGAATATTGTAAATGAAATAAAATAGAAAGCCAGTAGACGACCATCTTTAAAAATAAAAATAAACTAACTTTTACAATACTTTACACGCCAAATATCGATTACAAGTGTTTATCAAACGGAAGATAAATGTTTATTTTTATCTTTATTTTCATCTTTTACTTGTTGGATACAAATCACACAAGATTGGCGGAAAAACAGAGCATGTGCTTACGAATTTCGAATTTCCCGCGCTGAAACATCGATAAGCACGTGGCGCTCGAATCTCGCCCAAGTTCAAAAGCATCGACTACAGACAGAGACGCGAGACGCGGAATATATATGTATATATACTTACGTGCGAACTTTGAATTTCGCTGTATGTGACGTCGCGGACAAAGAGAGAGAAAGAGAGAGAGAGAGAGGAAGAGCGCGCGCATCAGCAAGTTTTCGCGTCTCCCTCCTTCCTCGGTGCGATAAAACGTAAACATTGTCGATCGCTGTCGTTTACGTCGTCGCGTGATATAAATAAAAGTCGAGTTTCGCGCGGGCGCGCGTACGCGTTGCAAACTTTCTCGATCGCATGATTCGCACAAATAAGACACGGGGCCTGCGCTCGTCGCGTAAGCGCGTTCGCGGCATATAGCAGCCAGTCCAGTCTTATCAGCGAAGCGAGACGCGCATAGCCAGGGCATTAGTGTATAAGCTGGCTTTCCCCGATGAACGCATAAACATATCATTCACGCGCGCACGCGCGCCTAGGTCATCAGTCAGCAGTTGTAGGCAGTGAGAGTAAGAGAGCAAATTATATATTGGGTAGTCCACTGCGATTCCCTCCTATCGAGCGGGTAGCCTTTCTTTGTCCTTCGCGCAGAAAGGGGAGAGCGTTTGAGGTTAGAGTGAGTCATGATTTCCACCTTCTACGAGAGAATTGTGGGCTCGTCGCCGCCTCCCGAGCCCGCGGACCCCAAGATCCTCTGCGTCGGGCTATGCTGTCTCGACATTGTGCAACTGTGCAAACAGTATCCTCAGGAGGACACGGATCAGAGGTAAGTGACGCCTCCAAGATGGAGTTCTGCTGACATTACTTGGGTCGCGTTCTGTACTTGATATAAACAAACCAGTTTTTACTTTGTTGTTTTAAATATATAGTAAGTCTGGGATTAAAAGATTTAGAGTAAAAGTTGATTGACTCACTGCTGTGCTATTATTAGACTGCAAAATGTCAAATTGAGCATTTTCAAAATTTTTTATTATTATTTTATGAATTCTTAAAGCTATAAGGTAAGTAAGTGCTACATTATGTTCATTGTATTTTTTTTTTAAATCAGGTAAAATTATTTTAAGTGAACTTATTTTAAGGTCTTTATTTACATGTATAAAAGTGATAGACTCATATGCATTCAGAGAAAGAAACATAAATCAATAAAATTATTTATTTATAGAAAAAGGATATGTTTTACATTATTGTATTGCATTGATGGATTTATGTATATAATACTTAATTATACCAAAAAGAATCTTTTTTTCTTACTTTTTAGTTTTACTTTTTATTTTTACTTTTTGATATTTTCTGAGTAATAATCCTATATTCTATAATTTCTAATGATAATAAACTTGATCTTCAGGAGTCTCGACTTCAGGTATCAAAGAGGTGGTAATGCTTCCAATATTTGCACCATTATGTGTCAACTTGACCAACCATGTGAATTTTTGGGAATTCTCAGCAATGAACAATTTTCTCAATTTCTTCAAGATGACATGCGCAAATATAAAGTTGATTTCTCACATTGTCCTATAGTTGAAGAAAGTGGATGTCCAACTTCAGTTGTCATATTGAGCATGAGTACTGGATCTCGAACTATAGTACATCACAATAAAAGTAATGTAGAAATAACGTTGAAAGATTTTGAGAAACTTAATCTAGATGACTACTGCTGGGTTCATTTTGAGGTAGGATAAGTAACATTAAAAAAAATTTAGTAATAATAACATTAAAAAAGAAAAAAAATTATTATTAAAGTATTTTTTTTTTTGTTAACAATAGGGAAGGAATGTGTCAGAAGTTGTATTAATGATGCAACATATAGAGAATCACAATAAGTCTTTGCTTCAAAAGGAAAAAGAAGGAGCAAACGATAGCCTTGAAAATACTCTTAGTCAACGCCTTCCAATTACAATCAGTGTTGAGTTAGAAAAAATGAAACCTGAATTATTAGACTTATTACCTTACGCAGATATTGCATTTGTATCTAAAGACTTTGCTAAAAGTAGAGGCTATGTTAATATGAGTGAAACATTAAAGAATATAAGTCAAGATGCTAAAACAGGGTAAGATCATTACTTTATCAAATTTTAAATGCTTTCGATTTTCTAAACCAGAATCTTCAGCATGATGCAATGAAAAATTTAGGAAACTATTAAAATTAATATTGTGAAATTCTTTTTCAAAATAGTACAATTAATATTCAATTGTCAGAATAACAACAAAGAAAAATTAGTAAATGAGATAAATAGAATAGCTCACTAAACTTTATTGTAAATATTTTCTATAGTGATTAATTTAAAAGAGAGTAACTTCAATTTTAATCAAATTATAATTCAAAGAGTTACTTCTATTGTAAAAAAACTAGTTTATAGTATAAAAATTTATATTATATTATTGAATCTTAACTACTCATTTTAGAGCAACAATATTTAGTGCCTGGGCCGACAGAGGAGCAATGGCTCGAGCTCCTGATGGAACTATTGTTCAGTCTCCTGCTTTCCCACCAAACAGAATCATTGATACACTTGGTGCTGGTGACACTTTCAATGCTGGAGTTCTTTATTATTTATATAATGAAAAAGTATCTTTTAATAAAAGTGACAGTAGCAGTAGTGATCAGTCAACTACAAATGTTGAGATACAGCAGAATTACAATATTGAAAGTTCAGAAAAGAGTCAGACTGAATTTATTAATCGAGACGTTCTTCAGTCATCCATCACATTTGGTTGTCAATTAGCTGGTGCTAAAATTGGTCTAAGAGGATTTGAAGGCTTAAATGCTATTTATAAGAAAATTTTATGATAATTCGTTATTTATTTAGTCACTATAAAGTTATATTTTATATGAACTTCATACAAGGATTGAACTTTTAGGTAAATAAGAAGCGTGTATTTTTCTGCAATTTGTCAATTGGTCTTCCATTTATTGGATGCACCAAAAAGTACAAAAAAGTTTTTCTTGTCTTTCCGCCTTAAATACTGCGCGTATACTTTTAGAAAACAATATTTTTTATAAATTTCCCCTTCTCTTCAACGTTTTTATTTACTATATATAACACTCGCCAATACGTGATATTAAGTGATAACGTCGATAAATAGTTACAAAAAATTACAAAAGGAAAATGATACTAAAGGTGCGTGTGTTTACGCTTACATATACAACAAGTGATAAACTAAGTTTGACCCCTTATTATATGTTATTAAAAAACTAAATTTTATTTAATTTTTTCGGTGTTACACTTTTTTTTTTAATAAAGTTCAAAATACTTATAAAAAGTAGTAAAAGTATACTTGTAAAAACATTTATGAAGATTTAAAAAAATATCTATAATTTTCACACAGATATTAAATTTAAAAAATAACTTTATCTTTTGTGTAGACTATTTTACGATTTTAAATTGTTTTTCAATCAAGAATGAAACTCAATAGTACCGCAACGTTCTTTTTTAAGAACGACTTGTCAAGCAGAAAAACGAAAAAAAATACTTATCGCTTTGTCATACGGTTAATCACAACGCGCGTAAGAAATAAATGTAACATAATAATAACACACTCATCGATCGATTGTAAAAAAAAAAAAGAAAAGTGAGCCCGGCTCCATCATTAAAGAGTCTCTTATGCTATGCACATGTGTACATCGCAACGATGTTCGAGACAGAATCGTCTGTTCATTATCATCGTTGTCGTCATTGACGGCACAACACTCGCGTTTCAGTCTTGTAAAAGTCTCAATGCGCTTCCATTTGTTTTATCGTTGTTGTTCCTCTCTTTTCCCAATTTTACGATACGCGCTTATCCGATGTTTTGAAAAGAAACGACGAGTATCCCGTTCGCTGCACTCGCGGAATCGAAAATTCGGCCCCGACCTGGAGCTGTTTATGGCTCACTAATCGTCGGCGGCGATTCCGCTGTCCAGGAAGTCCTTGATGGCCTGGGGTGCCTTTTCCGGGAAATTTCTGAAAATCCATGTATGGATATTTTAGCGTTTTACAATATTTTTTTATTATTTCTAAGTACAAATGTTCTCGATAAGCTTTTTTTTATAATTTTAAAGTATATGATATACATATGTTTGATGTTGTATTGTGCGAACACTTTTTGGCACATAAGATGTGTCTGAAATGTTTTTTATTGAAATGCTTTGTTCAAGTTTTGAATTTTGACTTGAATTCTCTATGTAAAAGTTAATAAAGGTACATCTATTATTACAAAGTTGTCATTTTTATCATGTTTTAAACATTTTTTGTTGTAGAAAATTAGCTTAAAACAATTATTGGATATGTAATATTCTTTATTTTACTATTATCGCATACATTTATTTTAAAATTATTCATTGAAGATAGCACATGATTAATGGAAATTTCAAAATTCAAGTTATTTTTAAAAACATTTCATGTCAAAGTTCAATACTGAAAAAAATGTTTTGATACCTTATTAGATTAGATATATTAACGTTCGTTTTCCATGTTATCGTTTTAATTTTCGAAATAATTATTGATAAACAGCGAGAAATACTTTTACAATATTTAGTACATTCAATTCAGGATAATATTAAATCAGTAAAAATTCGAAAATAATTTTTAAATATTACATCTGTGTAATTATCTTATGTTTAGTATTTATTATTATTAATTTATCTAATAGCGTAAAGATAAACAGCGTAAGATTGTATATAAAAATTAATTCTTTGAAAAATTATTTAAATTCAATTTGAATTCAAGTAAGTGCAATGACTTAAGAATAGCAAATTGAAAATATGTAAAGTAGAAATTTCAAAATTTAGGCTACGTCATTGCAAGATAGCACTGTTAATGAACAAAGTTTTCGATTGTAAATAAAGCAATGTCAATGCAAACCTGAGGAAATAGTTGACGCCGATCCAATGGCCGGGAATCGATTGTTCTGGGACGTTCCTTCGTTGCGCCCTGACTATTTGAGAAGCTGCCTCTTGCGGTGAAACCATAGCCATGAGGCTCGGAAACCTGAAAAAAGGCGCAAGCCAGGAGAACGTTAATGATTGCTCGGAAAAGTAAACATTTTGACAGCGAACACATACACAACAATAACAAGAACAATGAAAGTGATCTTATAAAGAGAGTTTTAATCGCACCTTGCGTCCAACATTCCAGTCTGCTTGAAAAACAAGATTGTTAACATGTTGAATATGTATACGTCTTAATATTTAATATGCGTAATGTATATGTTATATTTAAATTAATGTAGATTTTTAAGTAGCCCATACAGAGAGTTGTATGTACATATATTTATATATTTTTATCAAATAAATGAAAATCGAATTGTACATCAGAAAATGTTTTATCTTTTAATATACATTTCGATAATAGAAACTTCTTGTTTAAATTTATTCGAAGTTGAAAAGTTTAAAAATGACTAAAATATACTCACTTAATCTTTGGTTTTTTGCAAAGTCCAGTATCAACAATGTAAGGATAAATTGTAGTAAACTTAATGTTGGAGTTAGTTCCGCCCACTGACGTAGATGCTCGGAGTTCTTCGCTCAATGCCTCCATCAAACCTGCAAGAGAATTCAATAAAGTTTTTATTATTCATAAATTATTTTTTTCTGAACGATTATATTCCATCTTTATTATTTTTATTTGATAAGGAGTATAGTTAAATTGAAAAAATATATTTTACTCAAGGCCATAAAAATAAGATATAATGAAAGAAATGTCTGTCCAATCATCAATCGCTTATACGATATATGAGAATTAGTCATAATTAATTAATTACCTCGAACGGCGAATTTGCTTGCGCAATATGGGGCCAAATTGGTTAAGCCTACGATTCCAGCCATCGACGATAACGCAACAATATGACCGTGATTTTTAGCCAGCATATCGGGCAAGAATGCTTGGAGCATCTATAAAGAAATGCAAATCATTTAAATTATATTAATATGTAGTTAATAATAAAAAACATAGAATGCTTATACAAATCTATTTGACAAATGCTAATGATTATAAACTGTAAATTAATTATTCCTTATTTAATACTTTAACTAGACTTCAGATCAAGTCTTTTCTATTTAATAGTTCCACTCTGTTGTATGAGACGTACTATTTTACTATCGTATTCTTTACTTATTCTACAAACATTAAAATACTTTATCGTTAATAAATAAGCTACAAATCAAGTAAAGTAAAAAACACTAAAAATGTTGTTTTTATTGTCTCAAAAACTTTAAGGCATTTAGAACAGTTTCTGCATAAAACTCGTCAAACTTTCATGTAGAACTTAATCAAACGATTTGACCTCTGAATCAAATTAATTTTTCGTGCTCGTCACGCAATATTGTATATACTAACCCAGAAGTGAGCCATGACGTTGATGTCGAACATTTTTTGGATTTCTTCGGCGCTATGATCGAGGAAAGGCCGACAGGGCATAATGCCGGCGTTGTTCACAAGTATCGTCACCGTACCCACTTCCTTCTTGACACGATCTGCGACCTGCAGCACGTTCTCCCTCTTCGAAACGTCGCATCTTTGACAAAAAAGACAAGCATTCATTTAAAAAAGAGCATTTTTCGTGGAAAAACGTTTAGATATTTATTTTAAATACGTATAGAAGCCACATCGAGAGTAAACGTGCGTATTAACGAACAACGCCATTCATATAGAGTAACATCGGCTATCTTATAAAATAAGTATAACTTACCAGTAACGATTATTTAATTAACATTTATTTGTCCCTACTAACACTCATTTGTTGTAAATATACTTACTTAAAAAATGTTGTGGTATTAACAAAATATTTAAACGAAAAGGCCATCTATTAATATTTTGAAACGTATTTGATATAATTTCTTATGTTCTCAGTTTTTCCGATTTTTTACGATGATTTCAGTTTTTTACGATGAATTCTTTACCCTAGCCTTGACATTGTAATTAACCTTGAACTTTCATTGAAGTCTTCGAGAGGAGGTAATGACCCACGAAGTCTATTATAGTACAATAATGTTACTTGCGTAATTATGATTCGGGATTTTTTGTAACCTTTTATTTCAAATATGTGTTTGACAAGATAATTTACAGATTAGTCGTTAATTTCACAGCTCATTTTGTGTCATTAAAAAATAAAAATAGCCTTCAAATTTAATGTTAATTTTATTCTTATTGTTTGCACACAAATATTGCATTTAATTAAGAAAAAGAATATATGTTTTATATTAATATGAATGAATGTGTAATATAACGTATTCAAATCTTTGAACAAGGTTAATATAAAGTCATTATATTTACATTAAAACTCGATAAATGTCTTCTGAACCAACGTGAATTTCGGTAATTATAGTTTCCTCCAAGGGACATCTCACCTTAAGATTACTTCTAAAATGCATTTATAGATATGTAGATTTCCAAGGCTTTACTTGAGTAGTATAGTTAGAATTTAAATATTTAGCATGCTTTTAAAATGATTAGATTATTGTAAAACTTTTAATATATTTATAGTATCATCAATATTTTTATAATTCTGTAATAAAGAAATAATTGTTGATGATTTGTTTACAATCATTGTCTTATAGACTGGCCATCATCAAATTATCAAAAAATAAAGTGTAATCTTATACTCACAAAAATGATCTTATATTATTGAAAATCTAAATCGTTTTTACTTTCTTTCCAATAGTTCATTAACAAAAAAAACAAAAAATCTCTAAACTATTTTCTGGAAAACTATATAAAACACCAAAAAAATTGTTAATCTTTTATATAAAAATATACTATCAAACTGAAACCATTTAAAATCATCTCTATAAATGTTGTAATCCTCTCCCGTTTCGCAAACGGAAACGAACGTACGAAGCCAAATAAAAAAAGACTCGCACATCATTACCATAAAATCGTTTCCGGTTGAACGACGAGCAACCTGATACCCGTTCTAAGAAAAATCAGATATAGAAGAATGATATACTCACTTGTAGCTGTGAGCCGCGGCGCCTCCCATCCTCTTGATTTCATTGACCGTCTCCTCATTGCTAGCCTCGTTGATGTCCCAGCAGACGACCGTGGCCCCCAAGGAAGCGTACTTTAAAGCCAGCTCCTTTCCAATGCCATGACCCGCCCCGGTGACCTGTTGCGCGCAGCGCGCATGGAAAAAAAGAAAAAAAAAAGAAAGACGTTAGCAACGCGGATTGCTCTTGTTGCTCTGCTCTCTTTTCGTTGGCAGCAGCGTGTAATTGAAATCGAAAGTTCGCGGAGTACGAGACTGGATATAATACTTTTCACCGGCGACTTTACTTTTAACGTGTTTTTCATTTTGAATTTTTGACATTTTTCGGTTATTCTACATGAAGATTTAACATGGAAATTAATCAAAAATATAATAATTAAATTAATTATAGAGAAAAATTGCATTCGAAAAGAGAAATATGTTTCCAGCAAGGACAGTAGTGACGTTACATATATACGAGAGTTATTTCTTAAAATAAAGCCGAGTTGTTGCATAATATGCTTAAAATTTAAAGTAATTTTTTTTAGATTTGTGCTTTATTTTACTACAGTAATTTTTTCGATAATATTTTTAATTTAATTTTAATACATATTACGTTATTAAATGATTAAATGTAAAATAATATTTATGATAATGCGAAATATTCATTCTGCTTTACAAACGATTCACTTTTATTCAACAAGGTAAAAATTTGTTAAACACTATGTCGGATTGTATTGATCAGTATATTTTCAAATATATACCTATAGCTATAAGCTGATTTATGCCTTTATAGCGTTCCCGATATTTTTGATTAAATATACCTATGTTCAATAAATAATTCAAGCGAACAACTTGATCCGGCTTGTAAGAAAAGTATTAATACTTCAATAAAACACACAAGATTCAATTGAATTTGTATAAAAAAAAAATATATACATATACTATAATGATTAAGACGCGCGAGTATATACCAGTTTAAACAATAGAATCGGACAATTTTCACCCACTCACGTTCGTCTGAAATGCAGGCCATCAGAAGCATATACCACGCGCAAACCACATCACGCAGAATATATTGAATCTCGCGATCGCGAATATTTTATGAGATTGTCGGGGTAATCTATACGGAAGCGAAAAAAAAACCCGTCCGTTGCACCGGTACGCTCGCGCGCGGCCAATGACGTGCAGCTTATTATTAAGTGAACGATTTTATTGAGTATAAGCTATAAGTAAATTTGCGGCGAGCGCGCGCGCGCGACTATGCGGGTCGATATTCTACTCTTGCTTACCAGTACGATCTCACCGGCGACGCTCTTCTCATCCACGGGGAAGAAGAATCGATAGACACCCTCGAAGATGTAGTAGAGCACCTTCAGCAATAGCAGCAGCACGTCTGCTATCACCAGGGCACCGTTGTATGCCTTCACCATAGCTGTTCTAAAACATTACAAATTACCGGTGACGTTGTTATTTTTAGTCTTGTATATATGCAGTTTATAAATGCAGGTCTGATAATTGAGGTTCTCAAGAAACACCTCAATTAGATTTTTTTCCATCGTACTTCATATTTATTACGATAGCTATTTGAATTATTTAATAAAAGATTAATTATACGATACACGATAGTTTGGTTTTTAAACTTGGAATGTTTGAAAACAATTAATAATCGCATAAAAAAATTATATCTTTTATAGATTTTATCGCAAAAAATAGCTTAATTGTAGACTAAACTCTTTTTTTTTCAACTAAACCGTTTTTTTTATTGAAGATAAGTGTAGCATGGATGTTTAAAAAATGATAACGATTGCCAGACATCTTAATGCTATGATATAAGATATAATACTTTCAAAATGTTAAGTCGAAGTGAGCAGAATCTTGAGCGAGAATTGACTGATTCTACAAATGCGAGAATGCAATTTATGTCTAGTTGGTACCAGTAAAAAGATTATAGGTCAAAATAGTTGCAGCCTCCGGTAAAAACTGCGAGAGTATTCGAGTAGTGCGGCTCGTGTTTGAGGGGGAAGGTATATTGTACTACCAAATATATACCGGTAGAAACTGCCTCAATCTACAGTCATATTCGCGAGGAACGATGATTACATTTACTTTTCGATTTAGTTCATTCGATGCGAATTATCGCAATATTGAATCGCGTCGAGGTATATAATATATATAATAGTAATTACTATTACATGTTCTTTTAGTTCAAGTTATATTTTTATGTTATAATAATTAAATATTCATAACAGTTTCAAATTACAATTATTCCTATTCAGATTGCGTAGTCATGGACTAAGACCAGTTGAAAATGAAATTGGATTTATAAAAATATTATTAAATTAAGATATTTGGAATGTAAAAATAAAAAACGAATCACCGATATTTTCTTCCTGACCTATTTTTTTCAAGTTAGTCAATAACCTCATTTTGCTCATGCAAAAAAATTAAAATAAAATAAATGAGCCTCTGATATTACGTCAGGCAATATGCAATATGCAAGGACAATGCAATGTGTTGCAAGGAAAGTTCGTTGGTGGATCAAGGCAGCCGAGATCAAGTATATTATCTTATAAGGTGGCAAGCACGTTTAAAAAAATGCAGGTTACATTTTTTGAGTGCCTTGTGTGACATCACGCGAAGATAGTGCAATGAGTTGGTTAATTATTAACAAACATTAAATTTTATGACAAAACCTAAAAAATTGTTGAAAAAAAAAATAAGAATATTTATGTTTTATGGAAGAAATTTGACCGTTTAAAGCCTATGAGGTTTCGCAAAATTCTGTTTCGAAAGTCGTTTCACTATTTGCCAATATGCATTCTATTGGTCCAAAAGCCGATCAAACTGTTTTTCCACAACGAAATACTACAATGAAATATGTTCATGTTTTTACAGTCATGAAGAATGCAACACACTCAATAGTTATATTGTTTTTATATTATATTTACCCGATCTTTTGGATAGAAATTGAATGTAAGAGATAGGATACTTTCACTGTAAATTTCTATACATTAATATTAATGCTAACTACACGTCAGTTTGCATTACTGTAAGAGTTAATCGTCCGTTTTCTAAGTGATAAACAAAAAGACTATAATTACGATTTGTAAATAAAAATAATTTTTTATTACTTGTGATAAATAGTAGCAACGATATGCAAATTTGAAAGGATTTAAACGATTTATGAAAAGGTTCTATAAATGCATTTAAGTATATTATTTTATTAGCATTTTAGCTGCCAATACACAGCAAACGAATTAGTAATAAGAACAGTTATATAAGGGCCATATTTTACTGTAACAAGCTACCTAACAGTCTCAAAACTTTAACACATAAAAATAACAGAAAAGCAAAATTAAAAGAATGGATATAACAAAATTAGAATTAACACTTGAAGAATACAAAGCTAAAAAAGAAGAAAGAATAGACAGGCACAGAAGCCGCACAATCTCACACATAATTAAACGTACCAGATAGGACTACTACACCCTGCTAGTCTTTTAGTTTATAAGTCTTAGTCTAAAGTATTTTTGTATGCCAGACCAGTGAATAGGAAGTGAATTCCTCTGCTGGATTACTTTTATATGTAAATAGTAGAAACAATTCTAATTACTCTGGTAATAATAATAATAATAATAATAATAAATAAATAAATTTTAATTCCAGTTGTATAATTACAGACCGTCTGCGTAAGAAAAATATTAGGTTTATTAGTAAATGCTGTAGAGGAGTACATACATACTCTACAAAATTTAAAATTCAAATAGAAATTATGAGTAGTTGTGGTCACATTTTTTGAATCCTTGCTTTCTTATGTAATTAACACATTAACTTGAATGAATGTCCCCGTCTATTGTGCAAATATTGACTGAATCTGTTGACTTTGGAAATAGAGTACAAAATATCTATGTAATTTATTTAAATGCTTATCAGTTAACTACTAGTGATATGTATATAGTTCAATGGCATCTTTTAATGGTCGTAATTGGCATGCTAATCAAGACATATTTCAAATTTTGTCATTTAGAAATATTTCTTAATACATATTCGATGTTATTAGATATGAATTAGACATAATTAGACATCTAGAATCCTTAATCGATTTTTAATTTTTATAACACTATGCCTATACAGTTCTTTTTATATAATCTTCACAGATAAAAAGAAATTTATAATTTTATTGAAGTTATGAAAAATCATACGGTATACTTGATTCTACAAAAAAGAGCTTGAAATCCACAACGCCTATATTTATAGTATTATTTATAGTAAAAACAATTCTACGTTAAAACATTGAACACGAAGAAACTAATCATAATATGTTCCAATAACAAATTTTCACGTAAATAAGTAGTTAAACGCATTCTGTAAACCCAATTTTCACACCGCCTCATCAAGCGTTTCTCTAAGAAGTCATCTTTTTATCCTCCATAACATTCCTTTCGCTGCTCCACTACTTATACTGTACTCTCTTTTTCTCTGTCTATTCCTCTGCGATAACATGTCGCCGTCTTATATCGGCATCGCAGAATGTAATGTCCGATAAGACAAAAAGCAAACACTCGTCAGCTCGCAACGCGGCAAAAACAACAACGCGGAAATCTAGCACTGCTATATACTTACGGGTGCACACAGAAAGCCGGCGTGCACACAAAGTAGCCGGGTCAGCTGTATGAGCGCTCATGTTGCGTAATATACGCGTCTACGCTCAATTGACTTTAATGACAGTTTGCGCGCGCAATGCCCCCGAGCACTTGCACCTCTTTTCGTGCAATGAGTTTTTCGAATTTATCTCTAATTATACACTCGTGGGACCGACGAAGACGACGACAACGACAATGATGATGATAATGATATTTCTCGAAAATAGTCACGTAGTCCGGCGCTTTTATCGTAAATTTTGTAAATATGTCAAATGTTATCGATATATCACTGTTAGCTTATGCCCTCAAGGCCTATGTTGCCTTAGGAATATCGATAGAGATTAGAAAAGTTTAAGTTAAAATTAGATATGGGCGTGTGTGGTGTGTCATACATTAGAGTGTTTGTTTAGATATTTTACTTAGAAGGATGTGTTACTGAAAATTATTATAATTCATTAAAAATTTGGAAAACACTCAAATTTTAAATACAATGTTACATTATACTGAATACAGATATATACTATGAAAATTACAGTAACTGTCGAAAAATTATAAGAAAATTTCTGAAATGTAAAAATTTATGATGATTGTTTACTCAATAAACATTCTTTAATTGTATAATTTTATAGAAATATTTGAAACGTTAATAATTGAAATATTGCATGCGAAAGTATTAATTAATGCTTATTTCGAGTATACGCACAGAGTAATCGGATAATATAAAAAAATTCAGAGATTACATACACAGAGAAGTCAAATAATATAACAGAAGTCAACACTCTAAAATGGCTGTAAGGCGTTGCCGACATTTTGTTGACTAAAATTTTACCAGACAGAGAACGATTAATACGAAGAGAATACTTAAGTACCGCGCACAACGAAAAAAAGCACAGCGCGTAAAAAGCGAGGATGAATAGTTCCGATAATCATCCACTCACAATTGGCCTTGAGTGAAAAAGAGATACAGACGGAAACGTGGAAAGAAGACGTATGAAACGAGCCGCTGGGCAGCTGGCAATTTTAGAATTACAACGAGAATTCACGCGATTAAGTATTTGTAAACAGCTCTCCGGGAGCCAACGTGAACGGCGTGAAGCGATCGCGTCGGTCGTATTATACGTGCGGGTTTTTAATTCGCTGTTTGTCGATGCTGAATTTTTTGCTTTAGTATAGTGGTTGTAGGTTTTTTTTCATTGTTTCGTGTTTATATTCCGAACGACGATGTTTGAATTTCCGTGTTTGTACATATACACAGCGTGACCAAAAATTAGCATAAGTAGGTGTTTCGGTAACCTTTGAATTGATTTATATCTTCGAATCATTCAAGGTAGTTCTTAAAATCTGGTTTCAATGTTTATGTAAACCGATTTGTTACAAAAAGTAAAAAAAAAATTATAAGTATGTTCAAATACATAGATTCGCATCTTGTTAAACTTTAAATCATTATTTAAGGGGACAAGCCATAGTTGAATCTGAAAAAAGGTAGTGAATAAATTCTTTAATAACAAAGCCCATATATATTTTTGGGGTTCAAATTTTTTTATCATTAAAATGTATAATTACCTATAATTTAAAACTATATTATGCAGGTATTTGAGATACTGACCTTGCAGTCCATTAGATTTAAAAAATCCTTCTGAATTAGAAGCTGGCATGTCATTACCGCAGGATTTTTTTTTAACAAAGCAAGGTAATGGTCTGAAAATTTAGGAGCACTTTTAAAATTGTATTGATTATGGAAAATGTGAGCTACTTTTTCTATAAAGGCTTTAGAAAAAAGCTATAAAATAAAATTGCAAAAAAACATTGAAATTTTAATAAAAAATAAAAAATAAAATTTTTCATTAAAAAGCAATTTTAAAATATTTTCAGGAAAAGTAACTCACATTTTCTATAACTGCTATAACTACAAAGGTACTCCTAAATAATCAGACCCCTGTCTTGCTTTGTTAAAAAAATTCCCTGCGGCAATGACATGATGCCAGCTTCTAATTCAGAAGGATTTTTTTAATCTAATGGTCTGCAAGGCCAGAATCTCAAATTCCTGCATAATATAGTTTTAAATTATAGATAATTATACAACTTAATGATAAAAAAATTTGAACCCATGGCTTGTCCCCTTAAATTAAAACTTGCCAGAATTCTTACTTGTTATTGTCGTAATAAGGATTACCTGTTTTATATAAATTTAAATGCAATAAAGACCAGAAACCAGTTTTCTTTCAAGAACACATTGTTATTTTTAATTCGTGTGGCACGAACTAGAAAACAATCTATCTTAATTATTTTGTTTACGTGCTTTTTATAACCAATCTTTCTAGATCAGTAAGAATTTACAATATGATTCTATAGTGACAAACCAGTTTCGACTATAAAAAGTCAAAGCGTAGTACTGGTACCACATATATATGATGATTCATTTCAAACGTCTTTGAACGTCCTTGAAATCTTTCCATGAAATGATGTATTATTAGACTGAATTTTTAGAATATATTGTGTATAAAGAAAGAAATTGTATATTTGTATTTTGTAAAGTATCTAAGTAAGTCATTAGCATGAACTATTTATTCATAAGATACGATGTAAAAAAAAGCGTATCATTTAATCACTTACACAGGCTCAGATCAGTTACATTAACGCGATGCACTCTCACTAATCTAATAAGAAAACATTTCATATGCGAGCTAAAACAAGTTTAATGTGATGAATATTTAGTTTCGTTTTATAATTAACAGTCACTTTTTCTGCTTTTTTTAAGAGCAGCAAAGGCTACAAATTGTTGCAAAATTATAATTAAAAATTCTTTAATAGTTCATAAAATTTCTACCTATTCTAAGATTCTGAGAACTCCTCTCCAGTATTCAAATAACGCGTTTCGTTTCACTTTAGTGTAGTCGCCATTTATGGTCTGTATAATGTTTTTTGTATTACATTAGTTTTAAGTAACAGTTTGAAGTACATGAATTTTTATGTTCGTATTTAAAAAGTAATACTTAAAAATCAATCAGTTTAAAAATGTTGTATATTTTATAGAGGCGGTTTCAATGTTTTGAAATTTCAATGGTGTTGTAAAAATTCTTGAACAAACAGTATGACTTCTCGTAAGACATATAAAGTCATGATGATATCATTTTATGAGAACTTTTAAAATTATAGCTACTATCATACGTAAAACTTCAATATTCTTATACGTACTTAAATTGTTATTTTGTATTTATAGATTTTTGTAAAACTGAATTAATGATATTATTTTTGTACATTTGTTTTGTACGAAAAATATATATATGTTAATTTGTTATTTGTGAGTCAATATAAAGAGAAACTTTTGAAGCTTTACAAAAAATGAAAAAATATGCCTAAAATATGACTACATCTTGTAGTTAGAAGGTAAGTAGTATCGAAATGAAAATCCATCTTTACTCGTTTAACAAATAACTACATATTATAGTAAAGCTTCAATGACCAAAAGTATTTTAATCATATGTTTGCCTTAACGAACTTCTTTGCAAGACTGTACAGCCGTAAGAGGAGTTTAACGAAAGTGAATGGAGATGATGTGGTGTATATATACGTCGATATACTTTCGAGAGACATGTCGTTTGCACGTACTGTACTGCACTTGGCGCCAGTCTTGCGGTATACCGTAACGCGCCTTTTACTTTTTCAAGAACGATTATTCCGATGTCGCGATTTTCCTTTTTCGTATACTACCGTATATACGCGCGAATGCATATACCCGTGAATTGTTCACTTTCGCTCATTCTATGGACATCGTAGTGTATATAATAAGTCAAATTGTTTGATGTCTCTGTGTAGTAAAGGTGATTTATGGTGAATATAATAATGGTTACAGTTTGGCTGATGATTAATTGGTTTTAAAATGAAATATTATTAAAATGATGATGAACATAGCATTTTACTGATTAATAAATTAAGAAAAATACGCTTTATTTTAGCATTCATTAAGAGTATCATATATCATTCGAATTTTTTATTTTTATGTAAAAAATTTAGAATAATGTTTAATTACACTAAACAAAATAGAAGGTAGAAAGTTTTTACATTAATTAAATTTTAATAATTGTATGTATAAATTTCGACTAATTTTATACATTCATTTAAGGACATTAAATTATATTTACAATAGATTTTGTAAATTACATAAAATATAAGAAAATATTTACAGATTACTACTTTTATTTTTTTATTTTATTCAAATGTTTGGAATTTAATGGTAGTATTTACTACCTTAATAGATAGCAAACGACAACGTATTTACAAAAGATCTATCTGTAGATTTCCTTAAAGCTTCTGCGCCAAATTTTCGTTTATTTAATTGAATTTCATACAGATACTAAAAATGTTCGTCATTTCAGTTAAAAAGAATAGCATATTACGTGCGTCACGTATAAAGAGTGCTTACAACAACTCTGACCAATGGCATAAAGAGTAGAGAGTAAAATAATAATATTGACAGGACAAAAATAATTTTATGCACGTACAATATCAGTTGAATTAATTATCAATTTTAACTTGTTTTAAAATTCCAGACTCTAAAAGGTCAACGCGAAATGTATTTATCAAATTAGTAATCCTCAATTTTTTAAATATATCTAGATAACAGTAGTACGTTATAATAAAAATTGAAAAATCCTTTTTTTTCTGTTACAAAATGTTACCATTTACAATAAAAAAATTTTTAAATACATTTTGATAAACTCATTTTATCAAAAATGTTTATGTAGTCGATATGTATATATAAATCCCTATCGAGTGTTATTATGCTCTACCAAGGAAAACGTACATGGAATACTAAGTTATGCATCTCACATACTATAGATGATCGTTGTTATATAAATAGAACCGCCGCCGTTCAGTAATAGACTTTAAAACTTTTTGCAAAAGTCTTTTTCAGTCTTAAATTAATAAAGTGTGAAATACAAAAATATTTAATGTATTGAAAATATTGTAATTATATATATATTGAATATATAAAAAATTATTCTTACTTTATTTACAATCACGATTCAATGACAATTTTAATTTCACTATTATTATTCAGTTTAAAGATTAAATTCCTTTTGTTTTTTTTTTCATTTTTATTACGAATCATAAGAAAATTGTTCAGCATTAACCAAGAATGAAGTGTCATTGTTTGATTGTTAAAACCGTCAACACCTTAAATCATTTCACAACTAAATCTACAATACTGTCCTCGTGATTCATCGTATGCACTTATGGAGAACGTTTAACAAAGTAAATTAAAATTGAATTTCAAATCAAAATCAGTTCTGCAACAGTTGAATTGATGCAGTTGCAGTCTATATTGAATCACACATAGAATTAGAAAATATTTTATAAAGTAGCAAACGCGTTAACGCATAGTGTATACCACTTTAAACTAAAAATAATGTAGAATAACCACACGCGTTTAAATTGAGTGCTTATACTATTCCTAATGAGATGTGCTGTTCTTGGTAAATTATTAATTTATGTTTCTTAACACTTAAGAAGTTATCATCTTTTATCGAATTTATTAATTACTTTTCAAGTTCAGGCTGTCGCTTGCGGTCAAATTATTTATGTAATACTTTATAGTTATAGAATTAAGTAATTGTGGCTTTACCATTAAAATTAGTCTATAAATTCATAATTTTAAACTATGACGTGAATTTGACAATTAGTGGTGTAACTGATGAAGTAATGTTTTGCTATTGCTTGTCTTGCACAATGAGAAATAGAGTGTTTGAACTCGACTGCAAAAGTGTGTAGTCTTATCTTCGCGATGGTTCTATTGACGTGGGTGGGAGTTCATTAAGTTGGCGTTGAAAGCGGCGTTTCAACAGTTGATTAGTACAAGAATGAAAAAAGAAACTTCAAAATTAATTTCAATTGAACCGGTATTGAGTTAAAAATGTTTACTAGCTTGTGCAGCAATTTCATATAAAAATAAAAAGTAGTAAGAGAAACTTGACGAGACGATGTACGTAAAATTTAACGTCGATAAAACCGGTTGAATTTCACGACATTAAAAAAAATTTATCCAAAAATACTGTTGAAAACATTGCAAATATTAAATTAATAATTTTACGCATTAACTTATTCATAAAGTTCTATCATAGATCAACTAAGTACCATAGCAATTTTTCAGTTTCATAAAGTTTTTCTCCCAATTTCTATCACAGCAACCGTTTGCATCAAATCAACGTGCTTTTAATTATCAGAACAAAAAAGCATCTCTATACAAAGCTTTAAAATTCACCTCACTCCGGTTCTCCAATGTTCAATTCTACTTACAATTAGCTGTGTATAATTTCAGAACTTCACGCAGGCGCTTAACCACCGGCCACCAAATTTACAGGTATATACTCTTCTTTATTCTTCTCGCCACGAGACCGCACAAATGGAAAGAAGACGAAGAAGAAGGAAAAACAAAAAATAGCAACTACTATATACTCGCGGGGCGAACGAACCTTACGCGCGAGTGTATATATACGCACGGAGGGAGGGCGAACACTCGTCACGGGCTTTATATATACGTTGTGGCTGCGCCGTGCGGTGTACAGCTCACGACTGACTGCGAGAGAGAAGGAGGAACATTGCACACGCTGTATAAGCAACGAGAGAGACTCCCGGCAGCGCTGCTGCTTTTTCTCCGGTAGCCACGCGCCGAGAGTCCGAATCGCGGGGGATGTGCGCGCGCGCGTATATTACGAAACGAGAAACATGTTGTGGGCATTTTACAGATGCGGAGAGATCGATTTGCAAGAAAGGAAAAGAGAACGAGATGTTCTGGGTTATCGGGTGATCAAATCCGGTGACCTTCGAGAGGTCGACCACTGACATGAGCTCCGAACTTTGGTAGGAATAGGATTTTAGAAAATTTAAGTGCAGTTTTGGCAGCATACGTCGGTGAGTGGGTCAGGTGGATTTTACGCAAGTATGAGGATTTGCTTCAATTGGACTCTTATCTTTGTTGGTTAGTGAAGCATTGGAGAATTTTTAATGGTTCATTGTTACTACTATATTAGTTTACTAATGTCTGTATTTTATGAAGGGTGCATAACTAAAGGCTCTAGGATTTTGTCGATATATAATTATTAATTGTATTTATTAAGGGGACGATTGGTTATTCCGACTTTTTTCTAACACTGATGATCAACCCAGAAATTGACTGTTTATACAGCAGTACTTTACAGGATGATCGAAGAAAAGAATACATTTTTGATTTTGGATTATTATATCGATATTAAGTGAAGAAAATTGTGAAAGGTGTTTAATGTCGCATTATACTTAGTCCAACTTATTTATTCGATTTTAATGATATTTCCTATCTGGAGATGTAAAATGATATAATAAAACACATTAAAATTTTGTATATATAATCAGTAGATAATCTAAAATATTTTATTATATCACTACTTTTATCGATATTTTTAATAAATTTAACATGCTATTTTTTTATATCGATATTGTTTGTACACGATGTGATTTTACAAATACGATTTCACAAGACGATACCGTCATTACAAATATTATCAACTTATTTGAATTAATTTAAATCTAATTTCTAATTATACTTATGTTTTTTCTATCCAAATGACAGAAAAAGTGAAAAATAATTGATTGAATTCGCGATTGACTTGTTGTAGGTCTTGTTGGCTCAATCTTACATATTTCATTTTTGTATTGACAGCCTTGCAATCATTAATAATTTTTTTCATCAATTTCATATAATTACTAATGATGCATTTTGTTAATTGTTTCAGTTATTATGAGAGATCTATTATTAATTCAAACACACACACGCTCGAATGGTTTTTGAATTATCAATTACAATACTTACGAAACGAAATTTGTACAGTAAAAAAAAATGATAAAAAAGAAAAGCATTAATTCATCAAACTTGAAACAACATAACTTGAATTTAAATATTTTTTGTCTTTCATCGACTTTAGCTTTAACATCGATTTACGCTATCATGCAAGAATAACTTATGTACATCGCGTGCATCAACTGTAATTTTCTTGAATATATTTTCGTATTCACTCAGATGAAATCTTTAGAGAGCTAAAAAACTTTATGGTTAATCTATGAGACAAGACACCTTTTTTATGTTTTTTTCTTAGGACGATCACGTTTCCTGTATGCCGGTTCTCTGAAGGTTAATATTAAAATATTATTCGGAAGAAAAAAACAAAATGCTTTTGCATAAGTAAAAAGAGGAATATGGAAATTAAAGAGCAGCGAGAACTACCAGAAAGCAAAAATAACAATAATTTAAAATTATTCAGACTCTAGTATTTCATTTTTTGTGCATGTAACATGGCGACAGCTCTCGATTTAATTGACAAGGATAATAGTGTGAACGGAAATTGTAGACGATAAACGCATATATAAGAAAGACGATAGCTGCACGCAGTCACGAATGTGAGATGGTGAATAATACATGGAACAACACAAGTGGACTATTGTAATTTTATTGCTCGGATGTTTTGCTAATTTTTTACGCGGTTTTTCACTATCGGATTGATTATAAACGATTGCATTACTGTCGCTAAAAATTAAATATTTTGTTCAATATCATTTTTATATATTTTGTAACTATTAGATTGTTTCTAACATTCATAGCAAATTTTTGCATTTTTAATACATTATTGCTATTTATCGTCACGGTTTTACCATTTATTTTTTATTTTGATAGTATCGAAAAAAAAAAACTATTTATACTATACATTCTAAAGAAATCTGATTGTATCTTAAAAATGGCTATGAATGTTGAATTCTAATTACCATAGATCATTAAGAATATTAAAGAAGATGATTACTTTGATGACATCAAATTTGAAGTTTCATAATTCTTAGATGATAAGTTAAGATAGATAGTAAGTTAAGGCTTCTAAATGTTTTTTTTAAATCTATACACTGTGATGTGAGACGGACTTATAAATTGAGAATATATTATGTTTTTCATTTATACACGTATTTTCTATAACTAAGTTAATATTAATAAATATTGTAAGATAGTACTTATTCTCTTAGCAGTTTGAGGATTTCTTATCAGAAGTAAATAACCGTGTCGCTTTTTAATCAATCATTTAAATTTCCGTGCTATGACGGCAGTATTCCTGTTTAAAAGAGTGAAAAATAATATTTAGTCTCTTCTTCACAAGCACATATATAAAACATTGAAAACATGAAGCACAATGAACTCCCGCGAGTCTTCGAAACGAAAACTTTATGCTGCAAGTCTTACTAGGAAGTGAAAATGCAGCAGAAACGAAATGAAAACGTTCGATATCTCCGCGCACTTACACTTGTGTACGTGCTCACAGTATTATTAAACTCTCTTCGACTTTGAAAATCTTCGAAAACTCACGTGAATACAAAACTTCTTACGGAATTTCTCTCCTCGTCATTTCGACACGTTATCTATCGCGTATAGCGCGTACAGGCGCACTCGGTACGTCTAAACGTTGCAGAGTTCGAAAACCATGTCCGCGTATATACTACTATGTACGTGGAGTATTTTTCCTCGTGAATCGTCGCTACACCGTGCGTGTGCACTGCTTGCGTAATCACTTTCATTCGATTGGCGGTCGGCCTGTAGACAAGTTCTGCAAGATAAAACACGCGAGAAAATGAGAGTGCAAACGCGCATATATATACGTGCTTGTATGCATTCTAGCGCATATATATACAACCGCGTCGACGATTATGTTTTGCAGCTTCACTCTGTGGTGATACGCATACAGACGAGTATTTTGGTTTTTCTTGTTTCGTATGATATTCGAAAAAAGAAACTGAGATAGCGTATTGAATGTAATGGTAGTAATGTATTTGTATACGTGCTTCACACCTTTTTTAAAACGTTGTATTACTCTCTACTCTCTGAAGTTGAATTAGTGAAGAAACCACTAAACATTAGCTGAAGTTTCTCCACAGAAACATTAGTGAATATTCACTAATAGTAAAGTTTTACTTTTTTAAATACTGAATAGTTCTACTATGATTTAGTAAATATTCACTGTTTCATTACTGAATATTCACTAATGTTTTAGTGAAGCAATTTCATCCAATGTTTAGTGGTTTTTTTGACTAATTCAACTTCAGAGAGTAAAGTTGAATTAGTGAAAGAACTATTAGTGAATATTCACTTATTCTTAGTGGAAATATGTGAAAATATTTACTATTTAAAATAGTTAAACTTTAATATTTGAAGTAATGAAACTTTATTTTTTTAAATAGTGAATGTTTTTACGTATTTCCGTAAGAAATAGTGAACCTTCACTAATTTTCGTCAGAACAATTTTAACTAATGTTTAGTGGTTTTTTCACTAATTCAACGTTAGAAATTAGATGTGATAATCAATGAAAATCGAAGTTGTATTTCTAATAATAATGTTGCAACAAAGCTTTGTAAATTATAACTTGGCTAATTTCAATTAGATTTCACCTTTTTTCAAATAGATTTTTATAGAATTAACAGGAAGATGTTTTCAAATTACGTTGAAGTTTTTAATTATTGAAAATTCGCAAACGCGTCCTCGAAGACTTCTAATCATCGCAAGAAGGTTCACGTATTTGAGGATAAGATTACCAGTCTTGTACGAAGTTACATTTTATCACGTCGATTAAACATTATCGTTGGTCTCATTCTTTTCTCATTTCTACCGCTGTGATGTATACGAATTTTAGTAGAAGTTTCTCAGATGCCGTCATTTCTATTATTGACAATTAAGCTGTGTTAATGTCGTGCTTTCATATGCTGTTTGTCTTTTAAATTGTAAGCGCGCCTGACCAACGCGGTACAAAGTCAATGAGAAGTCGGTTCATCAATTGATTCCGATTTAAAAATAATAAGAAATGATCCGATGCTTAAGTCATTTGCTTTACGAATTTCCTTGATATGGTTTTTGTCGGTTAGTTGATTATATAATTATTTTTTTATATGAGCTGTTTTTATCTTCAGGAATAACATTTAGGAAAATATTTAGGAAAATTATCCTTTGCATCTTTAAGAAGATAGTGAATAGTTGAATGGTGATTTTGATTGACTTATTTTTTGCCTTACCACTCTTTTTAAACTTTACAATTCAAGTATTAAAAACTAATCATTAAAAGCCTTAATATTAGATTTTTTGTCATTATTTAGCTAATTTATTTAATTACTTTAAACAAAATTGTTAAAATATTTACTAAGAATTTCAGAAATAAGTTAATTTACGATTTCTAAATCTCCATTTTCCATATCATAAGGCAGAAGTCATACATTGTTCAATTGACAGAATTAATCGGTCGCTCCAAATTATCTCGCAATCTCTATGAAAACACTGACTTATCAAAAATAAATAATTATATCTCATAATATATTTTATCTGACTTCACAATCTTTGGTTTTAAACCGGTCAAAGTACTCTATTAATTAACAGTTAATAAATGTAAGTATCTATACACTTGCATTTAAAAAAAGTTGTTTTACAATTATCATTTTAGGGACGATAGCATAGTCTAGAATAACATGGGAATGGGATCTGCAATTTTGTAATAAACAGTGTAATTTGCAAGCAGCTGTATTAAATACAAGGTATTAATTAATGTCACGAATATCAACAGAAACATTCGATAAAAACTTTACTGTGGTTTATAATGTGTAAAATTTAGTAAATGAAGTAAAACTAATAGAAATTGAAAAAGAATATTCTTATTATGTTTAAATATTGAAAAATATTTTTGTAACCAAATTTTTGTATCTAAGTTTTCTGTTTAACGAGATTTTTACTGTGATTTTCATATAAGTATATAAGTAAAAATTATAAACTTTCACTAGTAGAGAGAGAGAGAGAGAGAGAGAGAGCACAAAAAATCTTACATTAACATTGTTATGAATTAAAACTTATTCTTTTTACAAGCAGACTAGCCCAATTCTGGTTAAAAGAATTGCTAGAAATGATATACTCGTTCTATGAAATTTAGAAATTTTATAATATTCGTTATATTTTATGACTACACAGAGAATAATTATTCAACGAGATTGTTTATCTGCCTGGAATTGATAAGATTTATAGCAGCAAGTACAGATTATTACTGCACAAAGACAAGAGAAAAATGATAAAAACTGCAACATTATATTCCAGAAATTGGAAAATGACAAGACACAAAGAATATATAATGTTGAAAATACTATTCTATACCAAAACTATGATTCACGAATAATCTAAGACAAGAAACGCAGCATTTATACTAATGAAGTGTTCGTCTACATTCAAACAAACTGCAAACAAATCAATTTCTTACTAATCTGCAATATTCAAGCACGCTCTTTAATTCAAGTACCTACACATTTAATCTGCGCAACGCCGCTCTATTATTCAAAATTTACCTGTTACCACCTTCGTCCATGACTCTGTCGTCGTTCAGAGAATTGAATATACTAGTGTGCACTATATATCCCTCGTACTCTTCGCTTACGATACTTAGCTTTGAAACGCGCGCGTCTCGCAGTAGTCGGCAGTCGCGAGCCGAATGAAGCAGCGTGAGGAACGTGACGCGCTTTTGCCGCTCATCGCACTCATCCTGTGATATATACTGAACGCGGACAAGAAGGCAGACAGAGAGAGAGGGAATAGAGCGCAATGACGTGTATATATATATATATATATGTATGTGAAGCAGCTGCACATATTGCAGACTCGATGTGTATAATAAAGTTGCAATGTCGATTTCATATGTCGAGTTTTTAAAATAATCTTATTTTTTGTTTGATTTGTAATTATAATTCTGTGGCTTCCCGGAATAACCATATATCTGTACTTTTCATGATTTCGAGAAAATCGAGTTTTTAGTTTCGCATCGGTGTTTAAAATCAAGACAAATGAGACTGAATACAGCACTAAATGACCCATTTTTTTACCACAGTTACTGAACCCATTAGTGATCATGTCTTAAAAATCGACTGCCACTTATATGGTTATTCCGGGTATGAGAACAAATTTTAGTAGAGTTATATGGTTTTTCCAGTCTCAATAGCACTTATATTGTTTTTCTATTAATGTATAAGGACGAAAAAAATAAGGAAAAAGGTAAAAAATGTTTTAAAATGTAAAAAGATAGGATAAAAAGATGATTGGATAAAATAATTAAATAATTGATAAACAATTGGGTTATCTAAAAAGTAGAGTTATTAGTGTTTCTCTGGGAATTATTTTAAAAAGATGGAGATATATGGTTATTCCGGGAAAATTTTGAAAAATATGCACTTACACTGTTTTTACTTGAGCTCATGCGCGAAAATGAGTGCACCTTATCAATTGCTGTTCTGATTACGCGATAGAGGACTACTTAAAAGTACGAAAAATCGCATAAAATCAATTTTCAAAAATTAGTCACTTATATTGTTATTCCCGGAAGCCACAGAATTTAAACTTCAATTTTGTAGATCAATCTGTTTTCGAGAAATAGTGGCTAGTGTAGTTTGTAGTTGTTGGTGCAGGCTAATCATATACGCAAAAGGTTTGACTCGTTTGCCGATGTTTATTCATGTTCTATGTGCTATACTTATGGGAAAGGAGCAAACTTTTGATGCCCACGTGACCTCCACTCTGCATCTCTTCTGCGCGCATCTGTCCTTTCTAGTATACTTCTTTCAATTACATAAACTATATCGACTGGAGATGCTAGATTCTCTCATTTCCCATTTTGTTTATTAAGATATACCGTTCAGTATATTGGTTCTTTTTGAAATTATGTATATGTATTACGGTACTCATGTATGTTGTTAACATTTTAAAAGAATTTATAAAAATATTATTTCTGTAATAAGTATTTTGAATCTTAAGCTTGGAAAGCCATTTCTGTATCTTCTTGAAAATTAAGGATTAAATTTTGTTTATATTTTGTAGCCGATTCATCACTGAAATAAGTCGTTTGTTTTCGCCGCGCTAACTCCTTACTACCTGTACAAAAACTGATGATGAAGTGAATACAGCAACCCCACAATTTTTCATCGTGTCCAAAACACAAGATGTGTACTCTTTTTATTAATATATAAAAGAAGTTATTATTCAGACCATGTTTAATTCTCTATTATACATTATCAAAAGAACAAAGACGGTCGATTTAATGTTCTTTCTGATAAATTTCAATTAAATTCGTGTTAGCTACTCTTTTACTGAAAGCCAAAACGTAAAACTGGATTATCAAAAGTGAAGTAGCAACGTAAAAAAATCTATCAATAAAATAAAAAATTGCCGTGTTGTATAGGACAAAAAAAAATAAAAAGAATAAGCTTTGCCTCATTAAAATCAGTTTAATAGAAACTGAGATACACTCAATGTGCTCTCTTCCACATACGTACACGTACATCCACACACATGCTTGTATCTACACACACACGATTATATATGCATCATAATAAAATTGAAATATGTTTTCTAAATTTTAATTCTATAAATCGAATCAATTGATTCGTATTTGCCATTTATAAAAAAACTATGAAAAATGCAACCTCGGTTATGAATAATTTATGTACGGATCTTTCCTCCTAACAAACTCAACGAAAATATGAAGCAATTTAATCAATTTTTCTTCAATTATCGTAGATCAAAGAAAATCGATTTTTTACAAATTTTTTATCTTAAAAAATGAAGTGCGATAACTAAAAGCTTCAATATTTGTTGAAATAAAGTTATAAGTATTTCTCCCAGAAATTATATAATTTTTGTTAGTAGTAAAAATAATATTTTAAATATTTTCCACTCGAAATTTAAATATAATTAAAAAATGACTTGAACATTAATTCTAAAGTTAATAGTTTATAATATTATTCAGTAGGTATTATTATTTTTTATACATAAAGGTGAAAGCTCCTCACGATATTGTAGTACGGTATAATGTCGGCTAACTACTTCCAGTCAAAATCGGTTTATAAGAGAATTTAAGTAGAAGAAGCTTAAATAAGGTTCAAACTATATGAATGTGTAACAGCAAGGAATTTCAAAAATCTGTTCTAGTTGAGCAATCGGCACGTCGACCACTGCAAAGCGTTCGTGTTAATAGCCGTATACGACGAGTAGTATTAACTGTGGCTACACTAGTTAGTTGGTACATTAAAATCTTATTTTTATTATTATTTATTGTTTGAACACAAATCTAGGTGTCAGAACCTAAATTAACTTATAGTTGTTATAAATGAAGCATCTGTATATTAGTAAAATTAGTTTAAAAGATCACCGCTAGACGGCGTTACGTAAAATAACAGATAAAATCAATGACGAAAATATATTATACTAGATTAAAATGTATAATAAGTGCTGCAAGTACTCTTCACTCATTATACCTGTAACAGCAATATAAACACAGGTGACTTCGATCACCGATTCGTCTGATTCTGTTTGTCCGTCTAATTACATAGATATGGAACAAGCTCCAGCTTGGTTTGTGGAATTTGTCAACGAGACTCGTGATACCAACACTAGATTATTCACTGCAATCGAGAAGCTTAGTGATAGAATTACTGCACTCGAAAGTACATCTAAATCCCAATATGATTTTAACCGAGCCGCAATCAAGTCTATTAGTGAAGAATTGCGCTCACTTTTAGCCAAACACTCTCCCATTGAATCAGGTATAAATCCGGCTGCTTCTTACAAGTGGAATCCATTATCGTAATACATTATACCTATACATTACTAATTCATCATATTCAGTATGGATGCATATTTAAAATTCTGTCCCGTTGCATCAGGTAAAAAAATAATCTTATTTGTTTTTGTTTAGAGATTACTTATAACATCATTCAAATTCGATATGTGGCTGCAGTTATACCCACCTTGCTCTAAATACTTCAAAATTTTAAGATAATATTAGTTAAAATGTTCAAATATTTTAAATGATAAATAAAAAAAAATAGGTACTCATGATGACCTTTGAACTCAAAATAATGATAAAATGAAGTTCTTGTTATTTGTTTGTAAGAAATCTACTGCTTTGAAAAGTTTGAAAAAAATATGTTGCTACAATTTGGCATGACATCTTAATCTTTAGCACAGATTATAAAATTGCAAAAATCATTAAAATGTATAAAGCTAAACTTAAATAAAAAATATGAAAGTTGATTTTAAAGTCCCTTTATTAATAACTATCTCCCTTACCATTCACAGGTACCACGGTGATTTAATAATGATTTTAGAATGTCTGCACTGGCGTTATAAACGTTTATGTAGTTATAATTGCGTAATACAATTTTTATTATTTCTTTAATACTTATATAAATGTTTTTGTTTTAAATCTTTAAAAGCCACACCATCCTTGAATTAATTAGGTTATATATGATTTTTTTGTCATAATATTATTATAACTATGTTACGTTAATAGAAAAATAAATTTTTTTATTTTAAATATACATTTTCTTAAATCACATACTTCGTGTTGCATATTAAAAAAGCACTACATCAAGTTGTAAGATAATACAGGTCCATCGCATGCAAGCAGGTAAAACTTTGTGTACCAGAAATACTAAAAAGATCTCCAATATGTGCACAAGGGCAAATCCTCGAATACCCGTTAACTGTTCATAAGTGGCAATTTATGTAGCTATGAATAGTGAAATCGATAGAGGAGGTTTACGACCCTTACAATAGCCGCGGAAAATCGAACTGCATGGAGTGTAACGCATCGGTTTGCACGACACAGTATGTTAGGTAATATTAGTTCATATGGAATCAAGTGATTGAAAATTGTGCACATGATAATGAAAGCACATTTCATTACCATTTAATGATTTTAATTTACATACACACGCAAACGTGCACGTGACCGCATACATGGAAGACGAAGAAACTATGATCCTTATCTTATCTTTATTTATCTTCTATTCTTTTAATACAAATAATTATTTATAATGAAGAAAACGTTCACAATTTTTTTTCTGGATGTTGTTAATGCGTTATTTTTCGAAGGAGTGATTTTCCATTGCTCGCTAAAAATACATAATTTGGAATGTTTTATAAGAATATAGTCATCCTATTCATAGTAAGATAAAAATCATATTTTTATATTAATTTATAAATCCATAACTTCTTAAAACAAGAATTTTCAAAACTTAAGGAAATTTTACATATTTAGAATAAAAGTGTAGATGCTGTAAAAAACAAAAAATTTGCTAAACAATAACAGCGATCTACGATATTATATAATAACAATATAATATCGGATGAAGCTATTCCTTTTTTAAATTTAAGTGTTTTTTATCTTTCGATACCATCTCATTTAAGATTTCTCACACGTTAATTTTTCCTTAATTTTATTTTTTTAAAGACACAACTTTACGTGCAAAAATACACTATATTGTCATTTTCAATACTTTCATCTAATTCGATGCACTAACATTGGTATTCTCTTGAATGCAAAAGCACTAGCTGTACAATTTTTTGCAAATTATCAAAAATAATTTTTTAACTTTATTTTACTTATAGAAAATATACTTTTTTACTTTACTATATTACACAAATTAGATAAACAAATCGAATAATATTAACATCCAATTAAAAAACGAGATAGTTTTTTTACATTTTTTCATTCACCGTTTCAGACAAGTTATACAAATCATTTGGCGTCAAGTTTCGAAGAATAGCCTCCGTGCAGGCATCAGGCAAACCGTTTTCGGTGAGACTGAACGAGATATCCGACAAAATATACTTGCCGCACTCAATGATTTCCATTGGTATTCTTTGCCCGTATAAGATTCTGGACACAATGAGCTGTCCGAAAAGAGGATACGTTGTGAAAATTTTCTCATCTTCGATGAATCCCTTAACGTTTTTGTGCAACGAATATCGAGCTATATCAATGGGAGCGCTGCGAATGATCTTGTCTAGAGACACGCACTCGTTGAAGCGAAAGTCGCCTGTCATTTGATGCAGCTCAGACATAGATAGATTCCTGAATTGGAGAAACGACATGTTTAACTCAGACATATTGACTTTCGGCTTGAGACCTAGGATGTCCATCTGTATTAGATATTTTAGGCGTTTTTCCATAGGACATGGGCATCGGCATTTGAGTCGTAACAGTTGCAAATTGAAGTTGGCGTCGCAGTGCATAAGAGCGTCAATGCATTCCTGATTGTTCTGAAGCACTGCAATATCTAGCGTCGAATGACCTCGCGCGTTTTTTATGTCGATGTCCAGGTCGTGCCCACCAGCTATTAAAAGTTCGTGAAGTATTCTCACGTAGAACAGCCATACATCCTCGTTGAACGTAGCATCTGCAATAAAAATAGATGTCGTTACAAAAGGTATTTTATTTTTTCTTATGAATGCTTTTTTGGAGATGGGAGATTAAAAGTCCAAATAACGAAATACTTCTTAATATAGGCTGTCTAATTTTAACAGTGCATACGCACTAACTCAAATTCAGAGAGTATGCTACCCACGTTTTTAATTAACTGAATCACAGAATGTGCAAATTATCACAGAATTCAACGAAAAAATATACTTTACAACGAACATAGCATTAGAGGTCATTAGTACTTTTTACAAGAAGTGTTTCTCGCATACTATTACTAGAAGGATTATAAACTTTAAAAATGAAAAAGTAAAAATCTATGCGATAAATCCATATCTAGATTATACTGGAAACTAGAAAAAAGCATTCAGTTAATCTTGCGAGAATGGGTCTTTTCCTAGTTTCCAGAATTTTCGGATAATAAAACCACAATTTAAAGAAATTGATCCACAAAACACCTGATTAATATTTAAATTGTATTCAACACTTCAAAATACGCATGAAAACATGATTTGTATGGCGAGTTTAAACATGATTTTTTTGTGGACCTGGGTTTTTCACAAAAGATTCAATTTATTTAATAAAATAAAAATATGGCACTCACAATCTTATCAATTCTTTTTTGTGCTTTTTGTTTGGGAATATTAAAACTTTAATTTCTAAAAAAAAGTACTTAACGTAACTTGGACTGTATTTAATTTAAAGTGATAGTATTTTGTTTATTCTTACGTTCTCGCCAGCATTTATTATGAACAACTCCATGAATCGGAAGATTGTCCGCATGATCTCTGAGATTGACTGAAGCACCGGCCTTTAGCAATAGTTGAATAACGCCTAAGTCAGCATTCTTACAAGCTGTATGCATAGGCGTCTCCAACAAATTGTTACGTTTATTCGGATCAGCTTTGAAATGTAAGAGTAATTTGATGTACCCCATGGAATTGTTCTTCACTGCGTAATGCAGTGGAGTTAGCCCCTGTCTGTCAACGATATCTACTAGACTGCTGGAACTTAGAGATTCTCTAAGTTTTTCTTTCAAACTATCAAAATCATCTTTGTAACCGGCGATCGCATGCAAGGCTGTGATTCCATCCTGATCTTGCAAACGGAGATTGGCTCCGCGGTTTATGAGTAATTCCACGATGTCATATTTGCACAATGCTAAAGCTAAATGCAATGCTGTCTCGCCTCTGTTGGTTTGGATGTTAATATTGGCCCCGGCGTCAAGAAGCGCAATTAAAATTAGCGAAATGTTGTTGTCCTTCTCAATGCAGGTGTGCAAGGGTGCCGAACCGTACGAATTTTGAACGTTTAAGTATACTCCGTCGGCCAGTAGCTCCTGTATCATTTCGAGGTCGCCTTTATACACAGCAAGGTGTAATGTTATGCTTTTTAGTAGACTGATCGGATCCGTGATTCCATTGTGGGCATTATACGTATCAGGGACGGCAGCGGGAAAGGTCGAAATGATGTTCACAAACTCTACCGACTTTATGTAATAAGATTTCTTGTAGTAATGCCAGACTTTTTCCGTGTCTGGAGTAACGCGGAAGTATACCTTCAGTGCTGCTAGTAATACCCGAATAATTGGACCATCTTTCCTCAATTTGGCTAGGTGAAGAGCTGTATGATTCTCAAGGTCTTGTTCAATAACACTAGCACCGTTTGATACCAGCATTTGTACTATATCGACGCGCGAAATTCTTACGGCGAGATGTAGAGGCGTTTTCTTAGACTGATTTAGTGCATTTATGAGCGTACGGGAATCCATCAAGAGACTTTCTACAACTTCAATATTTCCGTGTTCAACAGCCAAATGCAATGCTGTATAGCCCGCATGTTTACCAATTATGTCCGGGATATTCGGATCTACGCCTTTGGCCAACAGATTTGTTACAATTTCAGAGAAACCATGTGTACAAAATCTGCGGAGATAGTGGTCAAGACCTAACTTTTTTTGTACGTCGCCGCTACAAATGCGTTGGTCGTCTAAAAGAACCCTGAACATACTCCTATCATTTCTCTTGTAAGCCATTTCGAACGGTGTTTGACCGTAGGCGTTCCTTTTAGTAAAATCTGCGCCATGTTGCAAAAGTATCATCGCTCCAACCCAGGAGCTATGATTTACGCATAAATGTAAAGGCGTGAAACCATTGAAGTCGAGCATGGCATTGATATCAACTACACCAGTAGCGAAAAAACTCTCGATAATTTTTTGATTATTACCAACGGTCTTACACGCGATATGGAAGTGTGAGAGACCTTTTTTGTTCCGTGGATTGACATCATAACGCATACACCGAGACTCCAACAGCATCTTCACGGTTTCAGTCATTCTAAACTCATCGGCTAGATGTAGAGGCGTCATGCCAACAGCATTAGGTACACATATATCTACATTGTGTTCCAATAATATTCTTGTCACTGATGTATACTGGCACGTTATAGCAATATGCAGTGGTGTATAGCCCTGCCACACAGGCGCCGTGGATCCGATGATATTGTTGATCTCAGTTGTAGTCCTGCGTAAATAGAAAGAGAGTTGAGGATTTTGTGATAAAAGTGATGATTTTGGATACAAGTGCGATAAAAATGATTTTGACACAAGTGTGGGTTTGTCGCCCGAGCGAAGCGAGGTATACGCACGTGTACCTAGGGCGTGAAGTGGGCCTTTTTAGACCGAGTACTGCCAACACACGAGGTCAAAAGACCCACTAGCCCTACACTGAGAGACTTTTGAGCGCGCAGCGTTCCAAAATGTCCCTAGCGGCTCCCGCCAATCGAATTGTATTGCTGCGCGATTGTTTTTGGCGGCCAGGAGCCCAACTCCGAGAAGGCTACGCACCGATCAGTGTTGT
>JAYJLV010060115.1:0-17699 GCA_036873485.1 Torymus texanus
AATTCTATTGGTCTCAAGATACTCTGTCAGTTGGGTATGCGCAATCTTCTCAAGCACCTTCGAAAGAAAGCAGAGCAAGGCTATGGGTCTGAAATCAGACGGAGAGAAAGGGGGGCCTTACTTTTCTTCAACGGGATAATTGTCGCTCTCTACCAAAGGGATGGGAAGACATAGGTTGTCAAAGAGATAGATAGAGAGACAGAGACATCGTCGCGCCTCCACCTCTGCAACTCGACGTGCAGCCGTGCCGTCACCGCCACCGAATGAGTAGGAGAGAGAGAAGGACGAGCGAGCGGCACTTTCAAGTGCAATGGCTGGCCAGCCCTACGTTTGGCGCCAGTTGTAACGGGGTGGAACTCTAGGGGTTGTGAACCTTTCCCTTTTGTATTCTCCGGGTGATTTACGTGTGTCTCCGTCACACGGGGAGCAGGCCGTTGTAGAATCCCCTGTGGCCGCGAGGGATCGCGGTGGCACAGGTAACGAACGCTTTGCTTCATCACGCGCAGAAGCATCTCTTCCAAGTCTTCTTGCTTGGAGCCTGTCTCCGCGACCGCAGCGGCTATGTTACCCCCCTTGGAGTCTGGTTTTGGCCTTCTCTGCGTTTCGCCTGGAAATAGCGGTTTATACCATCTGGTAGGCGGCGGAAACAGCTAGAGGTGGCTGCAGAAACTCCGAAAGGAGACCAGGACAAACCTCCGCTAGCAACGACGCGGTAATGCCCGATCCGTGGGATCCTTGGCGCCAGGGAGGCGCGCAGGTATCCAGATTGGGTGAACCACCCGCCTAAACGGAAGAAGCCGGCATCGCAGTGACAGGTAGAAGCACTTCGGTGTTCTCTCTCTTTATTTCAGTGCCCTTCCTTTCCTCGATGTAACGTCTGAGACGACGTCAAATCTGGGTGGGGGGTGTAACGAGCGCAGAGATAAGTCACGAGAATCGCAGATACTGCGTCGCGATATTCGAATAGCGCGCGATTGCGCGTATCGTGATTCATAGCGCGCGCCGCGGCTTTCGAATAAGCCAGACGAAGGAGCAGAAGAAGCCGCCACGCCGCTAGAAAAGGGACGTCAGTCAGAGAGTTAGCTACGACCGTGTCTGTGTGTGGACGTAGCCAAGAGGTAGTGCCGTGTTGTATGATAGGATAGAAGATATCCGCCGTGACGCGCCATTGCAACCAGTGACAGCCGTCTAGCCTAGGTCTTGGTAGAGTGAGCGAGAGGAAGATAGTGAGGAGTACGCTCCATCCCCTTGTGTCCAGGACTTGCGAGTTAGACTGCGAGGGCAGGCCAGCCTAACGTGAGTAGGTTTTGGTTTGGTACCAAGTGTTAGCGTTAGTAACGGGCGCGTGGGCATCCCCCCCCCGTCACTAAGAATGAACGCTGCTGTGCAGCGACTGCGTGCATCCGCGTTGCGAATCGAGTGAGCCGGCGAAACGGCCGGCTACCGACAAGTCTCGGCCTACGCGTTATCGTGACTGTTTCATTTGAATAAACTTTATTGTTGTTTTATTTTAATTGTTGAGTCACGCTTTTCATTTAAAGTGTCCCGTCCCGTGCATGCTTCCCGCATACCGCCCTCTACCCTTTGCAGCAGCTGCAGCTAGTCGCAGGTCTCGCCTCTTAGAGAAGCATCGGTAACGGGAAAGGTAAGAGAAGATTCAAAACCGCTTTGTCAGCAAAGCGGCATTGTACGGGAAAACCGGCTGCTATCCGGTGAGGCTAGGTCGTAGCCAGCAGCCGGGAGTATGCCAGCAGAAGGGGCTATAGGAAGAGTCCATAGTACCAGCTCTAGTAGAAAGCGGCTTAGGCTTTCTACAATAGTAGCTTGGCACACGTGTTCATTACCTGAGCCGCCGCGTTCCCTCGCGGCCACAGTGCGATTCTCCAACGGCAAGTGCACCGTGGGTCGGAGACACGCGGATAATACCCGGTGTACCCAAAGGGGAAGTTTGGCAACCCCTAGAGTTCCAACTCGTTTCAACTGGCGCCCAACTATTGGTTTTAAGCACGGGTTCGTGGTAATTCGAAATATTTATCGCTTGTGCGATAATAGTAGGTCGAGACTTGCAGTGGATTCACCGAATAATTATAGAGTGTGTGCAAGGGTAACCAAGTGGTGGTTCCCAACCTTGCTTGGAGGGATCTCCGGCCTGCACGTCTTCAGTGAGGATATGTGCTTGTTAAGGCCCAGCAACTGCTGAAGTATTTAGTGAGGACGGCAGAGAGAGTAGTTAGGAAAAAATATAATATAAATTATTTATTATTTATTATGTATTATTTACTTATATACTATTGTTAGTTAGGATTTTGTTTTCAGCGCTATCTCGCTGTCAGCACTAGACATGCACGCTGGAGGGGAAGTTGTAACTCGCAACAAAATCTCGGAATAAAAAGCAAAGTTGCGTAAACATTTGCGCGAGAGGGGAGCTTTATTGCGCACGCAGCGATTTAGGCCACGCGCATGCGCAGAATGCGAAAATTAAATTTGAAAAATCGCTATCGCGGATTTTTTTGCTTTTCCCTCAAGGAGGGGGACGCATCCGCGAATTTTGGTGTCGCGCATGCGCAAAGGGCCGAAAAATTAAATTTCGATTTTTCTGCGCGGAAACCTTGGAGCATGCGCTTATTAAGAGGACACATATAGTGGTTGTGGTGTCCCGCATGCGCAGTGGGAGTAAATCGGGAATTTCGATTTTTTCGCGTGGAATGGTTTGCTCTTGCGCCAAATAGGTTGGCGCACACATTAAAATTTGAAACGCGTACGTAATTTGTTGGGAAAAGAAAAATAAAGCTCAGAGCCTCGCGGAATCATTTGCGCATCAGTGATAGACGTTTGCGCATCACAGCTACACGTTTGCCCTAATCGAGAAAAACAACATCACCTCCAAATAGGCGGACAATTAGCGCAAATATGTCTAGCGAGTAAAGACCGAACCACCAGTTGGATAACTCGGTGTAAGTATTCAGTGGTAATCATGTAGGTAGCTAGTGAAGGATACCACTGACAGTGCAAAAGCAGATAGAGCTATCGGGGATTGCGAAGAGATCCCCTTGCACACAAACCAAAACCTGTAAGGTTCAAGAATGGCGTCGCGGATAGAAGAGGCGGTACAGGATTGGGTGTTGTCAATCTCGCAGAATGAGATGGACAATTACCTGTCGCGAATCGAGATGAAGCGACAGGGCACCCTATTCAGCCTAATGGATAGGCTGAGTAAATGGGTGTTGGGGATATACGCACCTCAAAACTTCGTGGACGGGGAGGACCTGCAAGAGGCGATAGCTTGACGAATAGCGCTACGAGAACAGCTCCTCAGAAGAATCGTCACGGAGGAAGATGGTTCTTTCGTAAAAGCGTCGGACTGGGAAGTACGTCCACTCGAGATGATCCTGGGAAGCGAGATGATCCAGGAAGTTTTGAGGAACTCGACGGCAAAGGCCATGGAGCGACTCCAACACCTATCACCGCAAGAGAGAAGAGCGAAGAGGTTAGAGGAAGAAGAGCGACGTCAAGAAGAAGAAGAGCGCACGAGCGTACCGGAGCAAAAGAAAACGTCTCACGAGGTCACGGAGGACGCGCAAAGGCTACAACCAGGAGAGATGCTACGCCTCCTGGAAAATAACGAAACCGAGTTCCAGGTGCCGAGAGAAGTCGGCTCGCTTAACAGCAGAGCTAATAGCCAGAGTGAAGTCGCTGGAGCAGAGGCTAACAGAAAGCCAGCAGGAAGTTGCCGTCAACGCAAGAACGGCGGAGCAACAAAGGATAGCGGCTTCAAGCACAAGGGTGGCAGAAGCCAGGATGAGCCATAACGTATACTTTGAGGATATGTTCACGGTCGCAGACGAGCGAGAAGTCTGGGAAAACCAGGCTGATTTCCGCGCCGGAAATGCAGCCTGGGTGGGGGGTGATCGCCGAAGCTCGGCGAGAGGTACGAGCTGGCCAAACGACAGTGCCGAAGGCATGTCGGCTAGTTTCTCGAGATCGGGTTTTAGCCACTCGAGATAGAACGGCCAAGTAGTAAGGAAGTGGCAGATACGCTTCTCTGACACGAAGAGCCAGAGTATCGACGTATTCCTGGCAAGGCTCGAAGACTGTAGAATCCTGGCAAACCTCTCCGAAGAAGAGGTGCTGCTATACCTATCTGAACTCTTTACGGACACAGCAGCTACGTGGTACCGCAACGAAAAGGATACATGGACTACGTGGCAAGACTTTTTAACGGCAGCGCGGCGTTGGTACGGCACAACGAAGAGGTACCAGCAGCGGTTGGTTGTTGAGGCCAACAACGGCACACAAGGGGCTGATGAGGCAGTGAGAGATTACATCACCTGCCTTATAGTGATCACGAGGAAGATATCGCCCCCTCCCAGCCCCGAGCAGCAGCTGGACTAGCTTCACAGGAATATGAAGCCCCAGCTGCAAGCAATGCTACGCTGTACCGACTTTAGCACGGTGGAGGAGCTTCTAGAGCTGGCAGTTGATGCCGTGCAGACATTGGAGAACGCGAAGACGTTCCTTCCCCCGCCACTGCCGGCTGCAGCCCTCCTACCGGAGATGGCGTATAAGCTAACATCTACACCCAACGTGCCGAAGAGGCCCAGAGCCGTCCCAAAGGAGGGTAAGGTCACGGCTACGCTCGCAGAGTCTGGCGGAGTTCGCTGGCGCCGGGCCTCAACGGGGGGGGGGGAAAGGAGGCCCTCAAACCCGAAGCCAGAGAATGCAGCGTCAAGCACACCGAAGAGCGCGACGTCAGCAGGGAACGCCGGGGCGGCACCGTCGCACGACTCGTTCAGCTGCTATGCGTGCGGGCTTCCCGGACACATCGCGCGTTTTTGCCCGAGTGGTTCGGGAAACGCGAACAGGGGCGAGTAGGCGGGATTCCTCCCGCCCCTGCCTCCGCGAAGGTCCCCGCAGAAGAGGTCACCGTAGCCAGGGGCGACAGTCGCCCTACCACGGAGGAACAGGGAACGCCCTCGCCAAGCGAAAGTCCGGGGGAAGCCTCGATGAGTCGCTCGCCAAACACAGAGGCACGTTGGTGGCTGCGCATCGGCGTAGGCGAATTCAACCTCCGTGCCATGCTGGATCCTGGAGCATCGACAACGGTGATGGGCACCGTCGGGCTCCAACTGGCCACCGCGCTGAAGAGGGACTTCGTAGCGTACCCAAATAGAGGAGAAATAGAGGAGTAAGGTTAGCGGATGGAAGCCGCAGCCCCTCGCTCGGCCACGTGATGTTGCCCATCACGGTGGCCGGCCTTACTCGTGATATACGAGTGGCCATAATGCCCAACCTCGATCCAGATTTCTATCTGGGAGTTAATTACGTGCGTGCCTTTAGGGCCGTACTGGACCCAGATACAGATTGGCTCTTCTGTAAGGACGCAGAGGCGTACGTCGAGTTGGAGGTAGCCAGCTTGGCGGCCGATCCCGAAGCCGTGGCTGCTATTGGGCTGGAGGACGCCACGGACCTTCAGCGCGAGGAGCTGAAGACCATGGTAGAGGAAGTTTTGAGTAAACTTCCTCCAGGACTAGGATGCGTAAAGGACGTGGAGCATGAAATCTGGGTGCGGGATGCTCGACCCATCAAGCAGCGCCATTATCCTGTCAGTGATAAGGTGCAGGAGGAGATGCACCGACAAGTGCGCGAGATGCTTGTAAAGGGTATAGTAGAGCCCACCAAGAGTGGATGGTCAAGTCCCGTCGTGATGCCCCTTAAGAGTGACGGCTCACGGCGGTTCTGCTGTGACCTGCGGAAGGTAAACGCGGTCACCGAACCCGACGCCTACCCTCTCCCGAATATGACAGATATTCTGAGGAAGATGAGGAAGGTGAGATTCATCTCCACGTTGGATTTGAAGAGTGCGTATCACCAGATTCCCCTGGCAGAGGACGTGTGTCCCATCACTGCTTTTACCTTGCCAGGACTGGGGTTATTCCAGATCCGGTGGATGTCGTACGGGCTAACGGAAGCGCCCGGTTCCTTACAGCGGCTTATCAATCAGGTGCTGGGCTCTAAATTGGAACCTTAGTGTACGCCTACCTCGACGACATCATCGTCGTCGCCAAGACGTTCGAGAAGCACAAGAAGTGCCTGAAGATGGTACTCGAACGGCTCGTGGCTGCGGGACTTATACTGAATGGAGACAAGTCCGTGTTCTGCAAGCCAGAGGTAGCGTACGTGGGGTTTCTGGTGAACCGGGAGGGCACGAGGCCTAATCCGGCAAAGATTGCACCAATCAAGGATTTCCCCGTTTTCCGTAACCTGAAGGCGTTACGGCGGTTCCTTGGTACCTCCTCGTGGTATAGGAGGTATATACCCAGCTACGCCACCATCGCCGAGCCACTCATGAACTTGACGAAGAAGAATCAGAAGTCTGAGTGGCTCGAGGAGCAGCAACATGCGTTTGATATGCTCCTGGCGCTGATAATGACCACCCGGATCCAAATGGGCTATACATAGTGCAGACCGACGCGAGTGACGTAGGCCTGGGGGCCGTTCTAATGCAGGAATTAGAAGGGCAGGATACGTGGTATCGCAAATGGAGCGCCAAAGATCAACAGCGACCTAACGACTACCCCCCACCTACAAACCGGTGGCCGGGAATCTCTACTGCTACCGTCTAGACCCGGATGTAGACACGGCCCTAGGCGACGATGAGGATGCTCGGAAACTGGTCGTACAAGATGAGCATCGTCGCAAGGTGCTAAAAGAATGCCCCAACGACGCCACCACTGGCCACCTTGGTAGGGAGAAGACGTTCCCCACAGTAGCGCTGCGATATTACTGGCCGCGCTATTACGCAGAAACGAAAGTATACGTGCGGAACTGCGAAACGTGCCAGCGGTTTAAAGTCGAGCAGCGAGCTCCCGCGGGCCTCATGGGACGCCGAGTGATAGATTGCCCATGGCAGGCCGTAGCGGGAGACATCATGGGGCCGCTGCCTCGTACCTCCAAAGGCTTACATCTTTGTATTCGTAGACCTTTTCACCATTCACCAGGTGGATAGAGACTTCTTCCATACGTAAAGCCAATGCAAAGACCGTGGTCGGGGAACTGAACCGGAAGAACATTCTTCGGTTTGGGGTTTGGGTTCCCGAAAGTCTTCCTGTCTGAAAACGGCACAGAATTTAAGAACCATGTCGTGGAAGATTTCCTGGGGAAGCTTGGTATACACACCACACCCACACTCTCCCATACCACCCACAAGCCAATCCTGTAGAGCGAGCCAACCGCGCGCTTAAGATCATGGTCGCCTCCTATCTTAAGGAGCGACATAACACATGGGATGAGAAGCTTCCGGAACTTCTCTTCGACAGGAATACGGCCGAGCAGAGCTCTACGGGAATGAGCCCAGCTTTGCTGCTTTATGGGAGACAGCCCAAGCCTCCAGGTACCCAGCGGAGACGCCAAGAGGTAGCGGCAGACACCCCGGCTCAAGAGGAGAGGCTGGCGCGGTGGAAGGGGCGAATGGAGGCTCTTCCCCAGCTACATGAGCAGGCCGCTTCTAGAGCGAGCGTAGCTCAACAACGACAAGTCGGATACTAGGATACCGGCCGGCGCGAGCCAACCTTCAAGGCAGGCGATCGAGTGTAGAAGCGAAACTACCTGTTATCCTCAGTCGCGAAGGGCGTCGCGGCGAAGCTATCGCCGAAATTCGAAGGTCCGAACTGGATCACGGACGTCCTTGGACCCAACCCGTACCGGCTGATTGGAGCGGGTGGCCAGATCGAGGAGATAGTAGCTGTCGAGTAGCTGAAAGCTTACCACACGGACGACCCAGAGCCTGAATAGACGGGACAGGAGGAAACCCAGGTGGAGGCGGCAACGAGTGACCCTCCAGCGGACCTTCCTTTGGAAGTAGCACCGCCAAGGGGCCGCGGGAGGACCGCGGTCGATCCAGTAGTGGCCGTCGACCCCCTCGAGAACGGCGCAGAACCGCCCGCAATGACCCCCCCGCGGCAAGATCGCGGAAGACCTCCAGGGAGTCAAAGCGTGGGAAGGAACCAAAGGGGACCAACCCCATTGGGACCAATCGAAGAGGGGACGAGGAGGCCTCCTCAAGGCCTAATCGCTTTCCCCAGACTCCCCGCCAATGAAGCCTCACTATCCCCGAGCCAAACTCCCCGCCTGATTCGAAACTTCCCTCTTATTTTAGATGCTGGGAATCTCGGAGGAGGTGCTGGAGAGGGTCCTGGCTAACCTAATGGAGATGGACCTGGGGCCGTGCGGCTTACGCTATCGCCCAGGCCGGCCTCCACGTGCTCCCAGAGGATCGGCTCCGGTCAGAGCGTAAGGCCCTCGACGCGCTGAGGGAGCCACTAGTCATCGAGGAGTGGTATCAGAACGGAGGAGACGACGCCCGCGGTAGCCCGGGAATTCCTGTCTCCACCCCCTGCGCCCCGCTCCACTCGCCCGAGAAGCCGATAGGCGCAGGGTGGCCCCACACCACTACCAGCGTGGCCACCCAGACCGTGCCAATACACCGCAGCGCCGCGACTTCCTGGTCGGAGGTCATGGCCGTCCTGGAGCAGGCCCGGGAACAGGAGCGAGCCAGCAGCCAGGTCCGGGACGCGCGTCCGGGCCCTAGACGGGTGGCTGAAGGACCACCCTCACGCCCCAGCGGAAGCGGCCTCCTGGCAGCGGCGGGTGGAGGGCAAGCGAGAGGAGCTGCGCCACACCGCTGCCTGGCCCCAGGAACGCCGGGAGGCACAACATCGTACGCGGGAGGCCGATGAGGCCGAGCGCTAGCGACAGGCCGAGCTGGAAGCGGGTCACACTGCCCGCCAAGCCGAAGAGAAGGCGCTAGAAGAGGTGCGAGCCCGCCTGGAGGCAGCCCAACGCCGGGAGCAGGAGCTAGCAGGACCAACGCCACAGGCGGCTGCGAGGGGCCCCCACCAAGAGCGAGGAGATTCTGTTTGGTCTGCGGAAGGCAAACAGTCGCTAGCCGGTGCCCGGACCGGGCGTCACACCCGCCCAGGAGGCCAAAGCCCGCCCCGCGGGGTTAAGATGTAGCCGGGGGGAGCCCGGCTATTTAATAATTAATTAATAAAGCAAATACGCTCCAACATCCCGACTTACCCAGTTATTACAGCCCCCTCCATTTTCCTCGATATAACGTACCGGGTATGCCAAATCTGGGTGAGGGAGTAACAAGGAGATTGTCTGACCTTCGGGAAACGGAATTCTGGTACCTAAAAATGAAGCCCAGTGCTCACGTTTCCATCCAATGGTTCCTTTTTCTTAAGATATGGGCAATTTAGTCTTAAATATCATCTATTACGTTAAAAAATGATGTCTCTTCTATTGAGTGTCACATTGTAAATATTTAAGATACAAATACGGGGAAGAAACATTATAAAAGTAGAAAGTACAAGCTAAAATTTAAGCCCTGATTAATTAAAAAATATTGATTATTCAGGAAGTTACAAGCAATTAAAGATAACGTTAGAAAATGGTTAAAAATTTGTCTTCATTTTAACCAATTAAATAGATCGTATATTTAATCATTTTCTTACGCTATCTTTGATTGCTTGTAACTTCCTGAAAAATCAATTTTTTTCTAATGAATCAGGGCTTAAATTTTAGCTTTTACTGTCTTCTTTTATAATTTTTCTTCCTCGTTTATGTATCTTAAATATTTTCAATGTGACACTCAATAGAAGAGTTTTTAACGAAATAAATGATATTTTTTAACGAAATAAATGATATTTGAGACTATATTGCCCATATCTTAAGAAAAAGGGCCCATTGGACGAAAATGTGAGTACCGGGCTTCATTTTTAGGTACCAGAAATCGACTCTCCAATGTCCGCTAAAATCCGTTTCCCGAAGGTCAGATACTCTCCTTGTAAGTAAAACTTATTTTGGTCGTAAACTATAAAACTTCGATTTGCCAATTCTTAATTTCGGATATTCATTTTTGAATACTTTATACGTTGCTTTCAGACTTCGAGTAAGAAAACGATAAACTTTCTTCTCTTTCTTACCATTTATTTTAACGGTAATAACGTCACTCTTATTAGGACTCTATCTTGAACAATTAAAATCGTCATTTATATAATATTCCATAACAATTTTTTTGGTGCTTTCATCAATTGGATGGCCTATGTATGCTTCTGGTTCCGAATAAACTCCTTTTTCTTGTAAAATACTTTTTGCTCTTTCTATCATGTATATTGCTATGTCGGGAAATAAGGATGAAATTTCAGTTTTTGTTAAGGATGAGGGCAGAAAAGTAAGAATTCTTATTTTTTCTGAAACTGTAGAACACTTTTGCAATGCTAAACCAACATTTTGTACCCATTCTGTACAGTGACATACAGTTAATTTGTTTTTATAGAAACGTCATAAACATTGTTCAACTTCTGATCGAGAGATTTATTACGTAATTTTCAATTGATTTTTCACGTATAAGATTTTTCCTCTTAAGAGGCGATACACATCCTGAGAAAAATATACTTATTTCATTATTAAATTCTTCCACGCGTTCTATAGTACTTGGCAAAAAATCATCTCTATCGATTCTGTTGTCGATAACATTATTATCCGTTGGAAACTCGCTGCTAGTGCTAGTCACCAATTCCAAAGCATGCTTGTAACAACGTTTACACAGTTATGTAGAGGGGGTTAAAGTTAATTTAGGATAGAGAAGCTTTAATGGATGAGCAAGATCCTCAAACGTACGGAATCAGGTTCACAACAAACTTTTTGTGCTTTTGTAAAAAATCTGCACATTTGATTCTCTCCGTTGAGTAACATACAGACATCGTCGTTGAGTTAATAAGGATATATATATAATAAGGGTTAAGCGAGAGCAATTTGTTTGTGTATTATCTGATTAATGATCGCTGTTCCTGGGCACGGGTTGGGAATCTAACATATACGTCTAGATAGGTATTTAGGTCCTCTATCACGACAAAAAAAAATCAGCAAAAAAAGAAATGGTGACTAGAAGTGAGTTCGAGTCACTGGTAAGAAATAAAAGCGCGAAAAACCTTCTCGCGTGTTGTACGGTAAAACACCACATTCAGCTCGTAGTTGCACGACGTTGTAGCGCCTGCGACTTAATCTGGCTTCAGGGTCAATGAAAGGTGAACGGAAAGGCATGGATACGAAACACCAAAATGCACAGGTAAAAGCAACTGGTGAATAAATACCACCCCGTGACATTCTTTTAATCTCATCTATTCAATTTTTTCTATAAATGGTAATAATTTTTTTCATGACTGTACTAATAATATTTTTGTTACTATAAAACTTTCTACGAAAGTTTCAAATAAGGCAAGTATAGAAGATTTTTTGTATAATCTACTCTGCTTTCCCCCTCTCTCTCGCCCTCTCTCTCAACATCCTTGAAATTCTGTACCAAAAACTTTAATAAAAGCTTAAATATTTTTTTCAAACAGTAATACACATGTTCTTTAACAAAATAATTTTTTAAGTATGTTCTAAGAACACAATTTTTGTCTAGCCCTTTCATTTCTCTTAATCTCATCTATTTAATAAGCACTCTCTACAAATGGTAATCATTTTTTTTCAAGACTGTACAATGAAAAGAATTTTTAATAAGTATGAAAAAAATGATATTATTAATATAAAACTTTCTACGAAAGTATAAGATAAGGTATCTTATATGAGATCTCATATATGTGCGGTGTCATGTACAATTTTATATGAAATCTTATATGAAACTTGATCTCCGAGATTCTCATATAAAATCTCATATAATATTTTCACACGGATTTGCCATTTCTATTTCAAAACCGTATGATAAATTTACGGATAAGTATTTGATATATAGAAGCAACATCTATATATACATTTAGCAGAAAATGACAATGTCTATACCTTGAACTGAAAACTGTCAGGCCCGCCAAGTATGTATGGAAGATTGGAGGACCACCCCTGCTAAAGCAGCTCGAGACTTCTCTGGTTCTCCCAAAATGCGTAATATTATAGAGAGTTCAACATTGAGAAAGAATAATGAAAAATAGAAATGTATTGATAATTATATAACTTTTTTTATATAGGCTTTGACTTTTTGCAAATATTTGAAAAAATTTTTATGAATCTAAGAAGTAAAGAGAAGGCATAATAGTTATTAAAAATATTTTCGCCCACGGGGTTGTAAAGTGCATAGGTTCTGTAAGATTTTGTAAAAGTATGTGAGCTCTTACATCTCTTAGACGTCAAGTAGAAATTTATGCCAGAATATTTTTGAAGTTACAATGTGAGCGTAAAAGGTAATCTTACAAGCAACGTACGAAAAGTTGTACTACGCCAGTCAAGCCAATTGATATGGATACTTGACTACAATAAACTGATTTCAGTACTTTCTTGTGTTTGATTTATATAGAAGAATAAACAAATTTGAATACATTTTTTAAAACAGTCCTACAGTTGTTTTGAGAAGTAGTTTGCCTTACTTGACTATCGATAATTGATTTCAACTTACGTTTGTTTGATTTGCACTGATCAATTTGAATGTATATAATTAGTTATAGTTTATACACAGATTATACAGAAAAAACTTCTATACTTGCCTTGTTTTATATTTTCGGAGGAAGTTTTATATTAACACTAACATTATTTTTTTATACTTTTGAAAAATTCTTTTCATTGTATAGTCTTGAAAAAAAATGATTACCATTTGTAGAGAGTGCTTATTAAATATATGAGATTGGGAGAAATGAAAGGGCTAGGCAAAACTTGTGTTCTTAGAACATACTTAAAAAATTACTGTTTGAAAAAATATTTAAGCTCTTGTTAAAGTTTTTGGTACAGAATTTGACGGATGTTGAGAGAGAGAAGGGGAGCAAAAGTGGGAGAGTATGATTATTCTTCATAGTTTCTTATCTTTATCATCTTTAACAAAAGTACAACAATGTTAATGCAGTTATAACTGACACACTATCAAAAATAATTTATAAATATTTCTATCATCTTGGAATAGAAATATATTTTTAAAGGTAGACCTGAACCACTTGTATTGAAAATTCCAGTCATCAAGGCATTCTAAATAGAAAAAAGGCATATATAATTTATGCATTAACACATTTATAAAAATACTAAAACTATATTTATTTGCAATGATGTTAATAGTAAGAATACGTACCAAAGTCTCCAACATTTATCCAAATGAAACGCTGAAAAGCATTACACAAATCCATCAAAACTATAGTGAGGTATAGCATATTATTTCATATACTGTATTCAATAATTGTTAAAAACTTTCGCAATGCTTTGAGGTACTTTTATTCTCAAAAAATTGTGAAATCTCACTAAAAAAATTGTTTTTTAAAAGTGTAACGTCTAATGGTCTAACCGACCGACCACAAACGTTGGGTCCTCTAAGGTCTTGGAATTCCAAAATAAAAAAAATCTTAAAAAAAATATATAACGTCGTCTTAGATTCTCACTATTTCTCGTCTAAAGTTCAAATTTTGTCGCAGATGCAGGATACCGCATTCTTGTAACTTCAAAGTGAAAAAAAACAGAACACTCGTAAGCGTAAGACTTTTCCCAAAGACGAAAGCATTTCCTCCTATGTAAAAAAACACGGGGATAGTTTTTACGACTTTACTCGGAAAAGTCAGGCCAGCCCGCCGATACACGTGCCATACAAAAGCCATAAAATTTGACCGTTAGGATTTCCTTCGAATTTTCATACCATTATTTTTAGAAATTTATTTTTAAATATTGTTAAGTAATAGAATAAATTTTTCCGATAAAGTTAATATAAATTTTGTGTAATTTGGTCAAAATAGAAGCCAAGAAATCAAATAATATACTCTGTAAATTTTTAATTTTTAACATTAATAAGAAATAATTAAAATATATGTAATGTAAGACATATTCGCGAATTTATTCTGACGCATATGAGTTAACTACGTCTCTTACATATATTTTTATAACGTAAACTTTTACTCCACTCTTATTACTTCTTCGCATTTTTCAACCATTTTATTGAAACATCTATGAGTATAAATGAATAAATAATCCAAATACATAAAATTTAGACACACCATAGTATATAAAATTATAGAATGCAAATAAAATATAAATGTTGAATTTCAAGTATTTTATCAGAATTATTTTAATCTAAGTTGACTATTATAATTTGTAATCGGCAATTCTAAATTGATTGTATAGATATTAAGTCCTAAATGTCACAAATCATATGTATTAAATATAAGTAATATTACACGCGTAAATGTTCAATTCTATTCTGTATTATAAAGATGGCATTTATATTCAAAGGTTTTAGAATATGTTTATTAATTAAATTTCTACGTGTAAGATATACAACAAACAACACACACACAATATATACGCATTCTCCTTGTACACAAATATAAAATAGTATAAATAATTTTTAATAAAATCAGAGACACCAACTTTTAACAAAATAAGCACGGAAATGACACAGCTAACGTCATCTCTGTGAAAAGGCGAAAACCATAACTCCACAACTGGGGGATGCTTGCATCGTTCACCCAGCCAATTAGCCGCGTCTAAGGGCCTTAGGCCCACCCTTACCTTTAACGCCCACGCCGTCTTAACCGTTCAACTGTCCCCAACACATTGTACCCCGAATTGCGTATAACGAGGGAAAGAAGAGGGATAAAACCGAGCTTAGCTTGTCCCTCATCTCTCCGCCGTTAGTAAGTTCCTCAGCGCCATCAGAGTGGACCAACAGCTCTATCACACCACCGAACTTAGCGCAAATAGAAAAGAATTTTCTCAAGGGAATAGAAGTAAGATTTGACTAATTTATATATCTTTCTTTCTTTTTTTTTTCTTTCTTTCTCCTTTTTTCCACTCATCCCATTTCCGAAGAGCTTTAGAACCATCTCGTACCGAACAGTCGAGAGCGGCATTCATTGTCTCTTCATCGAAATTTTCCCACAAACTAAGTTGCACAAAGCATTTCTAAGACTTGGCCATCCTTAGCTATTGGATCACTCCAGGCTAAAGAAGGCAAAGTGGTAAAATAGTAGTGACGTTCTTCTGGACGTCACAAAAGTAAAATTTGTATCATTTTCTTTTTGCACTTGTAGTTTTTGTTGTTGTATTGTTGAGATTTTGTTGAAAAACTAATGACACATAAAATAAATGTTGAATATCTTGCCAATATATAAAATATTGCTAGTAGATGGTAATTGTGTTATTTCTTTCACTGATACATCCACCTTTGTCTATTTCAACATTTCTTATTTATGATTGTCTTTGTCACTAGAATATCCATAAAAATTTTTTAGAAACTTATAGTTCTTTGTAATTCCGATGATGCAGAACAAAAACCTAATTTTATTCTTACACAAATCACTTTCAATATTTAGTATATTTAAAAAATGTTTTGGTTTTCCTTGCGTTTATCATTTTCTATTTCACTATCATTGTCAAATAATTTTGATGGGAGAAGATCATAAAACTTTTTTTAATGTTTTAAGAACTGTATCAGACGGTGTGTTGCATTATTTTATTCAGTTTCCATATTACAACCATCAATATTGACTTCTAAAGATTTTTAGACATTTTTCACACTTTTCACAACTTTAAATGGAATTGGAGATTTTCCGCAACTCTTTTTATGTTTCGTTAATACCTATTCTGCAATAAATGTTTCACTACACTCAAAGTCATTGTTGATTATTCACCCGTGTCTTGCAACTTCTATTGGAACTAGAAATTTTCTGTAACTCTGCCCTAGTGAAAAATCTCAAGTGAGTTCTCAAGTGAGATCTCACATGAGATCTCATATAAAATCTCACGCCAAAATCTCATGTAACTATTGTAATAAATTATTTCACATGAGATCTCAGTTGAGATCGCAGGTGAGATTTTTTACAAGAGATGTGTCAGTGATCGGGGTAGCCGACGACGGTGTTTAGGTTGTGGACTAGGTATTCGAGTCAGCCGACGACTGCCTCCAGGAAGTACGATCCACAGTTTTCTGTGACAAGGTTTTTATACTCGTTGGAGGTGCAGGTTATTGGAAAAATCATTTAATGTGAGATCTCATGTAAGATCTCATGTCATATCTCATATGGGATCTCACGTGAGATCTCACGTGCAATTTTTCACTGAATACCAAGACCGAGATCGGGGTAGCCTATGAAGGTCTCTATGTAGTAGGCTTTGAATGCTTTTTGGTCTAGGTAGATACAGACTGAGTATATGAGCTAATCGACTACGATGGTCACGCAGAGCACTTCGTATTTTTTGAAGGTATAAGTGTCCATACTCGCCGGAGGTATAGGTTATTAAAAAAATCAGTTTACGTGAGATCTCCTGTAAGATCTCATGTTATATCTCATATGAGATCTCACGTGAGATCTTACGTGCAATGTTTTACTGAATACTATGGCTGAGATTGGGGTAGCTTATGAAGGTCTCTAGGTAGTGGGCCTTGAATGCTTTCCGGTCTAAATATTTATACTCGTAGATACAATTTGGATATACGAGCTAGCCGACTACGGTGTTCACGAAGTGCACTTCGTAGTTTTTTAGGTATAAGTGCTCATACACGTCGGTGGAGCTGGTTATTGGAAAAATCATTTAACGTGAGAACTCATGTAAGATCTCATGTCATATCTGGTGGGATCTCATGTAAGGTTTCATCTCATATCTCATATGAGATCTCACGTAAGATCTTGCCTGAAACCGAAATCGGGGTAGACAGCCTATGAAGGTCTCTAGGTAGTAGGCTTAGAATGCTTTTGGGTCCAGCTATTCATACTGGTAGATACAGTCTGGGTATACAAGCTAGCCGACTATGGAGTTTACGTAGTACACTTCGTCGTTTTTTAGGTATAAATGCTCATACTCGTCGGAGATGTCGTATATTGGAAAAATCATTTTACGTGAGATGTCCTGTAAGATCTCATGTTAGATCTTATATGAGATCTTATGTGAGTTCTTACGTGGAATCTCACGAGGGATTCTTTGCTGGAAGTAATGTAGTAAAAATCAGTTAAGCCAATAACCGTGTCCAGTTAGTTGGCACCATAGCTTTTTTTGGGTGTAGGTGGTCATACGTGTAGGTGTAAACTGGGGACTCCGGTTAACCGACAAGGGTGTGCCTGTAGTGTGCTCTCTAATTTTTTTTTATGTTCCCCATAGTTTTTCTTTCTTTTGCAATCAGCGAATAATCTGTCATGGTCTTACAATGATTATATATTGATATCTCTAATATCACTGGATCTTTTATTTTTTATTTTTTTAATAATTTTTAACTTCAATTATTTTTAAAGAATTTGTAGCTTATATGAACAGCGATACTACTGAATTGCAATAGACTATGTATTTCTACTAAATTTTAGATTTAAGGGAAATTTACCTAGAATGTTAATAAATAATACTATTAACAAACAACAAGGTGTAGCAAATTAAAAAATCTGAGAACAAATTTTATTAATTTAGTTTTAAATAACATTATAAGGCAGAAAATTAATTGTATAATGCAGAATAATACTAATACAAATAACATTTTTTTTAAGGAAAAGATTTATTGTTGATGAAGAGCTCTTGTTTTCTCATCTCTTATCTGGATGCTTAAATTGTCTGTACTTTTAGCTATCATCATTTATATAATCCTCGTACAGACCTGTAATAGATTACCATTTTTAGGCACGACCTCCCCGGGAGGGCCTTATATATTCACCAGAGTAAAAGTCGATGTTTATGGATTATCTCGA